>JALIRR010004651.1:17500-34324 GCA_023091755.1 Montipora sp. Colony 1 RG-2022
ACACAAGTATTGTGGGCTCATATTTTGTTTTGCTACACCGCTGACAACACAATGCAGTGCAACAATTTTGCGACTGGATTTTTTCGCTAATTTCAAGCCCTGCCACCGGACGTTTCTCTCCAGGTACTGCGGTTTTCCCCTCTCCTCAAAAACCAACATTTGACTTGATTTGCGTTAATTGTTAATTTCAGTTTACAGTGTCCCTAATTAGTGCTCCAGCGCTAGAATGACTAGACACTTAAAGAAAGTTCCTTTTTTCTTTCCTTTCTTGCCCGCCTGAGACTTGTAGATTTTACTCTGTCTAACGCCAGACAATTTTATTCGTCGGTTGGGAGTTCTTTTGGTGTGAAAGGGTTATTAATCTTTCTTTACATATCAGTTTTAGAAATTGAGTCTCCAGTGATCAATTGGAGTGAAGAAATCACTGAACAGTTGGGAAGTAGGATATATCCTCTATGGAATCGCTCTGCTGGTGACTGTCTTTTAGATTCAATCCTTCAAGCTTCCTATGGAGTGTTTGACAGAGAAAACACGTTAAGAAGAGCCCTGTATGACAGTTTAACTGAGGGAGGTTCTAGGTGAGACTTGCTTCGCAACTGCGTCATTTATCGAACAAAATGGTACATGAAATGAATCATATATTGAACTGCAGATATGAAATCAAGTGATGTCCAAGGTATGATTGTCACAGTTATGAACGCAATTTTAGCAATATTATTGCGTAGAGAGGATCATAGCTTCACTTGATTTCATATCTGCAGTTCATCATATGATTCATTTCATATTTATCATTTTGTTTGTTGATTCATTCATCACAGAAACATTTGAACCCTTAAATCACCAGCTCCCAACGTCATTGGCTTCATAGCTCAGTTGGTGAGTGTGTCACACCAGCATTGCAAGGTCACAGGTTCAAACTCCATTGAAGTCTTTAATTTTTTTCGCTTCTCTACACAGTTGCTAAAATTGCATTCATATCTCAGTGCGAGGATCATGGCTTCACTGGTGTGGTTTCTGTCTCATGTTTTAATTGAAATTAACTTTGTAGCTTTTTGTAAGTTAATAACTTGAAGCATACTTTGACTGTTAATTATGTAAGCAGGCTAGCCTGATGACTAACCATGCTTTTGTTACTGAAGTTGTTTAACTGATACAAGAAAACTGCCAGCCCACTCACAGTTGTGCTGAAATACATGCGGTTTCAATTACACAACCAGCCTATTTATTTCTCTTGACTGAATTTTGTTTTTAAGCCAAAAGTTTCCTCCAAAACATTATAAAAGACACATAATAATCGTTGAGCATTACTGTTTGGAGGTAGAGGATTAACAAAATTGTTGGTTTCTGGTTTGTTCAGATTTTTTAACAGATATAAAGAGTGGGAATCCATGCAGGCTGAAACATTGCAGTATTCTCTGGATGAAGACCAGTGGGAGCAGGACTGGGCTTCCATTCTTAGCCTGGCTGGTCAGCCTGGGACATCTTTGGAACAGACCCATGTATTTGCCTTGGCCCACATTTTGCGTAGACCTGTCATCATTTATGGCGTGAAGTATGTCAAGAGTTTCAGGGGAGAGGTGCTTGGGCTTGCGCGTTTTCAAGGTAATCCTGAATTTTCAACATTTTAATTTTAATTGTCTTCTGAACTTTACAAGATAAACAATATCTTTACCAAGCTTAAAGACACAAGATCAAGGATTACAAGGGCGTTTACCAACGACAAACTGGCCCTACAATGCAAATTCCGCCTGGCAGTTGGACAGAAATCCTTTCTCTACAGAGGAACTCACTTGTGGAACAGTCTTCCACTAGAAATTACAAAATCCAATGATTTAAATAACTTTAGAACTAAACTATTTAGATTTTTAATGTAACTTCAGAACTAAACTAATTAGATTTTTAATGTAATTTTTTTGCATAGTATATATATATATATATATATATATTATATATAACGTTTAGAAGAAAGACAACTTCACAGCGTAGCGACTTCAAGTTTCATGTTTGGACAATCATCAGGCTACAGATCTTACATTTGCATTCTAACTCATTTAAAGACCATTCTAATACTCTAGGGGAGCGTGCTATTTTAAGTTCGACAAAAGGTATTTGTTCTTGTGTCTGCATTTAGAAATTAACTCGTTTCGCAATATCCTCTGGTTCAATCCACCATACAACCTGCAAGTCAAGACCAACATCGGAAAAAAATTCATCTACCTGATCAAGAAACACTTCCACAAAGGCCACAAGCTTCACAAAATTCTAAACACGAACACAATCAAGCTTAGCTACTGCTGCACAACCAACATGACAGGCATTATCAGGCAACACAATGCAAAAGTATTAAACGCCACGAAAACACCTAACGAAGCGCGGCTATGCAATTGCAGAAACAAGCAATCATGCCCCTTAGATGGCAAATGCCTATCATCGTCTATAGTCTATAGAGCCGAAGTGACAAGCGATATCAACACCAAGATCTACTACGGAGCGTCAGAGGGAGAATTTAAAACCCGATACAACAATCACACTAAATCCTTCAGGCATAAAAAGTACTGCAGTGAGACGGAGTTATCGAGGCATATCTGGAGTCTAAAGGACAATAACATCAATTACACGCTACGCTGGGCAATAGAGTCTTTCGCCTCACCATACAAATGTGGATCAAAGAGATGCGACCTGTGCCTTACAGAAAAGTTGTACATAATAAAAGCAGATACGCGCCACCTACTGAACAAAAGAAACGAGTTAATTTCTAAATGCAGACACAAGAACAAATACCTTTTGTCGAACTTAAAATAGCACGCTCCCCTAGAGTATTAGAATGGTCTTTAAATGAGTTAGAATGCAAATGTAAGATCTGTAGCCTGATGATTGTCCAAACATGAAACTTGAAGTCGCTACGCTGTGAAGTTGTCTTTCTTCTAAACGTTATATTCGCTCTACTTCACGTATCGAGCACTCTGCAGCTAACTGGAACCCCCTACTTGCGCTATATATTATATATATATATATATTTTTATTATTTTTTTTTTTTCCCTTTAATTTTTATTGTTATATTATTACGATTATTTTGAGGGCCATCATGATTAACTATAGTTATATAGATGTCTCCCTCCTGAAATAAAGTTATTATTTTTACAGATCTTTGCATGAATTTTATCCTCACCAAAATATAAGGCTAAATCAAGCCCTTCAACATCCATAGTTGTTGATTTGTACATACATGCTATGGCCCTGCCTATTGCTTATTAATGCAAGCATTTTTAGAATTTGGATGATTTTCACAATTGATTGGCCTCCCTTATTACTAGACTGTCGAGCCAACGAAACTATAATGTTAACTGCTGAGGAGATTAATGCTGTATAAATAAAACTGTAAGAGCGATCTGTGTTCATAATTCTAAAAAAGGGGGTTAAAACAGATATATTTGCATCCCGTAACTTGCTGGTATATTTTCTCTGAAGAAGGTCGCAGAAGGCGGCTGAAAATTAAGTTTTTTAATGTTTTTTTAGATCTGTTTTAACCCGCTTTTTTAGAATTAATGCTGTAATAATCTTCCATTTAACCTTTCCCTGTCCATAGCAGTCACTTGCACTTATGTCTCCAGAAATACATGAAATTATATGCACGCCCAATTTTGACATCAAACGCGAAGTGTCTGAGTTAGTCTAAGCATTTGCTACCTATTCCTAGCAATGCAGATATCCTTGAAAAATGCCAGGCATATGGTGTGTTTCTTCAGGGACAATTTTAAAGCACTTGTAATCAGGAAGTGAACCATTCTTATGATGGGATTTGTGGTCCTTACCATTTACTCAATAATCAGTCAGCTTTTCTTCCCATCCCTTCCCCCCCCCCCCTCTCCCCCCTTCCTAAATATTTCTTAAACTTACTTAAATTAGTGCATTGGTCTAGTGTTCACTCGATCAGGTCTATCTCTTCTTTCTTAGATGTCGTCACATGTAACCATAAGACAACTCAATACTTGACCATAAACTGTGTTGAAATAAATGGATTTTCCTTTCCTCCTTTTCCACCATAGGGGTCTATCTACCTGTTTTATGGGAACAAAGTTTCTGTTGGAAGAATCCATTGGTCCTGGGGTATACAAGAGGTCACTTTTCTGCTTTGGTCGCTATGGAAACTGACAATTCCAACGAGCTTGGTGCAGGAGCTAATGTTGACAGTGTAGACAGTGTTCACGTGACTTACTTGCCGTTAGTGGACTACGAAGGCAAACTTCTTCCTGTTCACTTCCTCTCAGCCGAAGAGGTGAGGCTTTGTTTAATCATGCTTGTTTAAATGCTCTAACAGTGAGCTCAAACAGTCATGAACAGCAACCCGGAAGTTTGATGTTTTCCTTTGCCGAAAACAACAAATTTGAATTTTTTTGCTCAAACTGGATTCACTCTTTGAAAGAGAGGAAAGATCCGCTCCTGGTTATTTTTAATGTCAGAATCTGTGCTAGCAACGATGTATTTTAGATGATTTTGACATTTAGAGTTTTCTGTTTGTTTCTTACAGCGGTTGTCAGTCACGCGCCCCTCGACGACTATTTTTCGTTTTCCGAAAGTAAATTCTGGGTGGACCTCAATCAAATGTTTCCACGACAATTGTCCCGTTCACTTGGCGACAGTCGAATACATTTGATTGACGTCCACCAAAATTATACCCTTGTCCCAGAGGTTATTCTTGAGCCGCGAGAGAACGGCGAAGATCAGACGCAAAGCGGTGAGAAGAGAAAAACCTCTTTTTACCTTGGACGTGAATATCACTTTCGTGCAGACGCCAGGTGTCAAACGCGTCAAATTGATAATTACAAAAGAGACCAATGACAACTTAGCAATCACTCGCGTTGGCTTTGGTTTTCCTTCTCATTGGTTGATAAACTGGCGCGAGATTTTTGAACCAATCACTAAGCGTAGCTATCGCAATTGTGTAATTACTTTCGAAAGTCATATAAAAACTGCTCAAACCTTGATACTTCAATTGCTTTTATCATTGTCTATCACCGATAAATACATCAGTGTACTTTCATTGCTGCCGAGCGAGCTAGCAGCAACACAAATTAAGACAAACCTATGCGAAATCTCGATCTGTTGTCTTTTACCATAATGCATTGCGCTTCGACCACAGTGCACTGCGCAGCGACAAGAGTGCATGTCTAAATCTCCATTGAAGGAACCTCTCGTAGAGCATTCCTCAAAAAACAGTGACGAATATTATCGACTTGTTAATTGCTCGGAATACGTGAGAGGTATCCGAGTTATAATCTCGGTTGACTTTGTTCGGTGCAGCAAAATGGACAATAGAATTACGAGGCGGTGATTTCATTGGCCAAAAAACAATGCACTGGACCCCTTGAGGCAATACATTTCACCTCCCTCTATAACGAAACTGCTTTTTGCAACACAACAACAAATAAAAACAGCCGTGATGTTGTTAGAGAGGATTTCTGCGAGCGCGAGGCTTCAAGCAGCCTCAATTCGAACAGAATTCGATGAAAATCCGGGTTTATAACATGCAGTGGAGCAACCAAAGCGATGGGTGCTGTGTTGGGGCTTCAGTGTGAAACATTTTATGTCGTTCGCCGATTCGCTTTCAAGCCATGTTCTGAGTGAATGGCAAATTACGCAAATGCGATAGTAATACTGGATTCAGTCTTCCGGAAATGTTATGAATAAGGTATTTACTCTAATCTTGCCTGTTGACAACATGATGAAACCGTCAGTACAGAACTCCCAGCAGCGGTATGTTGGAAATGCCTGAAATTTCTTAGTTTCTTTCAGTTGTTCTTTGTATGAGCATGCATCATCCGCGGATGTCAATTTTTTCTTTCAATTGATAGTTTCACGGTCTTCATATTAGCTACCCGTTGGGAGGTCACCGCAAATCAACTACTCCAATAGCTTGATCAGCCATTGATTTCTTTGAAAACACCAAGGGATGTATGAGTCATGCAGACTTCATTTCGCTGTAGAAATCATAGGCAGCCCAAGCTCTCTTGTCAAGATAGCACAAACAACATGTCGTCAAATGTAATATAAGGGTTTCTATGGGAGCTCCGATGATATAGGATGAAATTCTCAGTACAAATGGGTTACCTTATTACATGCGTGTGTTTTCTTGTCCCTGTTGTCGTTATGTTTGAGTTCTAAGGCTCCCCACTTAATTAAAGTTCTTTCGTTAGCGAGTTGGCAATTCTTTTCGGTCAATGAGGAGTCGCTTGCGGTTATTCAAATCGTAAATACAACAGGCGTGCTATTTTCATTATAGTATTGGAACGTGCTTTCTCCTCATTTAATCGTACCCGTGAAAACACGTATCATTTTTAAGTCGCTTAACGAACGGCTGTCGTGCGAACACAGCCATTTACTTCTTTTCCTCCGTACTTACCAAATTTGAATATCAAACCTAAGCACCGCTTTAGTAGTCTAGTCAATAGACGTAATCGGCTAACTCAATGTTGTACCCAATTCAAATCTCCCGGCACTAAGATTCTTTGAGTATTGTATTTGCATGATAATGTAGCATTCATATTTAAATGATATGGAAATACCTGCAAGAATATGTTTTATTCCAAAAGGGTTTGAATTGGGTACAGTATTGAGTTAGCCGCATTAGGTCTATCCTTCCTTCTAGTTTGCTTCTAACCCTCCCAACCCTACTTTGCGCAACATGGTATTCCGAGAAAACGCTAAAAGAGCGTCTTGTTCTCTATTGCCGTCCGCGTCTCAAAAACGCGCATGCGTAAGCTCCCTAATATTATCTATCAAAAACCTTAACGTTCGACAATGAAGTCACCCTACGCCTCAAATTGCCTCATTCTTAAATCTTGATCTTTGCTCTATTACGGACATATAAACAACACTATTCGCAGCAGTTTCATATCCTTGGGCGATACTAGTCTTATGGTATAATCCCATTTGTTGTATACAAAGTTCACTTAGTAATGTTGTCAGTGACACCGAAACGTCGTTTCATTTTGCTGTCATTTTTTGTGCTTTTTTTTCAGCGGGGCAGTGAGGAGCGTTTGTTACGTGAGTGGCTTGACTGCTGTGTCACAGAGGGTGGAATCTTAGTGGCACAACAGAAAGTATCTTCAAGACCAGCATTGCTCAACCAGTTGATAGATGACTGGTTAGACCGCTACAGGAAACTATGTAAGAGCAAGTGAGGGACGCCTCCAGATGTGACTCGTAAATAATGCTGCAGCTTGAGTCAGCCGACAGAATAACGCTACATTATAGCTTTAATAGATATTATTTAGCTTGTGAGGGGTGAAAACATCTAACGGGCAACCAAACTTGCGCAAAACAATGCCTTGTTGGGACAAACCTAAACGTCTGTAAATTCACGCCTATAACAGCCCCTTTCAGCCCATTTCAACATAACTATCTTATTGTAATGGCTTTTGTGTCGTACAACAACACAACGAAGTATTGGTTTTGTAGGAAAAGCTGGCTACCCTCTTGACTGTGTATAGTATCTGCCTCTGTGGCTGCTGTCGGTTTTTGGCCATAAGCTCTGTATCCAATTGTTTTTTCATTCTGAACTTAAAATATAACCGTTAGTGTCTAACGAATTTTTTAGGCTTTCCTGTTCTGATTTTGTTACTCTTTAAGTTAAAGGTTATATTGGATTTTCAAGGCGCTTTTCACAGTGTAACTGGAAAAGTCGTAGGCTTTAATAGTTTGTTGCTTCGAGTTTGAACGACATGAATAAAGAGGGTATTGCAGGTGATCGTGTATTCTCTTGTAAACTTGTCAATTATACTTACGGTTGTAGATTGGGGCTGTAATGTCATCTCCTTCATGTCGGAAAATCTATTTTTTTTGGAATTACTCTTCTTTTTAGGCAGAACAAAGCACAACAAATTAATTCTTCGATACCTGGGGCCCGTTTCTGGAAAGTCTCGAAACTTTACGGGCCATTTTCGGGTGTCACAATTCCTTCTGTATCTCAAGAACAGAGATGATTTAAGTCGTCGAACTTCACAGACAGTTTGCTGCTTCTTACGTTGAAAACATGTTAAAAATATCGGCTTTCCTGAACAAGCGATTGGCAGGTTGACAAATAGCTTTTTGGGGCTTCGAGAAACGAGCCCCTGGGACGCTTCCAAGCAACGCGTAGTTTATTTCCAATTTCAACCAAGACTTTGGCCTGTCACAAAAAGGGACGGTAACCAATCGTAACGCAAGCGAATATTCATGCAGTCTGTTCTGAGAGGAAGGAAAACGCATGTGGGTAAGTCACAGGTAGCATTGCAGTTTTCTCGGATTCAGTGGGTGAAAATGAGACGCGAAATTTTGCCGCCAATTACCAAGCAGAAAAAAAATGCCAAAGAAAGCAAACTGTCGGGAACTAATTTTGACACTTGATTTTAAGCCGCTCCACAGATAACATAGATTTTTTCTGTGAATACACTAGGCTATAAACATGGTGTGATGTACTCTTCAGTAATGTATGTTCGCTTTTCATTTCACAGTACTCTTGTGGAGTTGGCGCGATAACAAATATGTTAAAAGTGAGCCGGCGTGTTTGCTTAAAATTCCTATTGTCTCGTCAGGTGACCTCATGGTAGGGTGTTTTGATTGGTATGACTTGGGAAAATTCGAGTTTGTTGGTTCTCTGGTTTTCCCCTTTCGTCAAAAACCAACATACGTACGATTGGCCAAGTATTTCCGCAAGGGATTTCACGAAACTAGCCTTCTTGGTGCCCCTAATTGAAGAAGAACATCGGACGATAGCGCCCATTCGTACGGGGGGCCATTTGACTTGATTTCTGTGCTGAATCCCCAATATGTGCCCCTGCGCTAAATACAGTTGACAGTTAAATAAAGTTCATTGGAAATTTGACCAAATGCGGAAGGAGAGGCGAAGAAACGCTTGTTGCAGGGATCTTGCGTTGCGACTGCACCTTTAAGGAGCGCGAAGACATTAGGGCCGTTATACGAGAGAAAATAAGCCGCGGCGTACATAATACGCGAAAGGAACTATTTATACGAGTATAAACTCCCCGGCCAGGATAAGCCGCGGCTTGAGAAAGCCGTGAACGTAGATTTTGTACCATTTATACGGGGTGTTCGTGTCTTATGTAAGCCGCGGCTTATTTTCTCTCGTATAAACGGCCCTATTATGCTTTCACTCCCATCCATGGCTATGTTGCAGGTAAAATCCGGTCTCAGGTTGAATCCGTTTTTGCCGGGGTTAAATTGATGATCCTCATTTTACTTAGGTTAAATATGCACTCAGATGATTTGAAGAAACTGGTTTTTGGAGTCTGCGTTCCTCTGCGCGCATTACTGGTCCAGCCAGTAGACCATTCTCGTCACCAGAGCCTCGGATCGATCCAAGGCTCTGGGAAACTCTCTGTAGGAGAACATGCGCCGTAGGATTCTTTAGCCAAAAATTGGCTATTTGAGCCTTACGGCGCCCGCCCCAGGTGAATTAGGATTTAAAAAATTTGGATTCGTGAATTTTCCCTTTTGATTATTTTACTTTCTGTTTTGATAGGCTTTTTATGGCGGTTTTGGATTTTTTTTGTACGGTCTTCCGGTTTCTAATACACCCCAATGTCCCCTTCTTCTAACAACCTGTAAGCAGTAGCATTTCTGTCGAGACTTCAGTTTTTAGTTTATCATGACATCAGTTTTGTAATGGACCTCAGTTTCTTCTCCAAATGATGAAGACCTTAAAGACGAAGGCGTTTAAAAATTTACTACGAAAATCACCGAACTGTGGAATAGGCTCAAATTTTTATATCGTCGCCACACCCACTTTTTGTTGCTGCCCCGCCCATTTTCGTCGAAGAATTCAGTTGGTACTTAAAGTAACAAACTGAGCCTTACCGGGGTGGCAGACCGTAGTTTTGTCAACCGCAAAATTTCTTTATTTCCCTGGGTCCCGACATGGCTGCATTATCTCAGGCCCGTTTCAAACTGTCGAACTTTTCATGTGCCGAATCTAATGCAAATGAGAAAATCTATTGTTTTCGCTCATTTGCATTAGATTCGGCGCATGGAAGGTTCGACGTTTGAAAGGGGCCTCAGTCACACCTCCTTCGTGTTGACAAACTTCAAAAACACATTAGCGGAGCGAAAGCGTTGAAAGATGCGAGAATGAAAGCCGTAGCAAAGAAACTTTTGCGCATTCATGCTGCTTTTATTAGTTAATAGCACTTGTACGTAGTAGGCTGTTCGCAATCGTAACTGTCTTTATCAAGCCGTCAAGGAATTAATATTAATTATGCAAATAAAATTTTTATTTCCCTGTGGTTTCCCGACACGACTGTTTCTCTCAAATGCTAATAATTAAATTCACTGGCTTCCGTAAGTCACGCCACAAAATATTGGAAGCACAGTATCCTACGAGAACAAAATTTATTTTTATGCTAATTCCTTGAAAGCCTGAATCAATGCAGGCCCCAGGGGAATAAAAAAATTTGCGGTTGACAAACTGTTGGAACAAATTTTATTTGCATAATTAATATTAATTCCTTGACGGCTTGATAAAGACAGTTACGATTGCGAACAGCCCACTACGTACAAGTGCTATTAACTAATAGAAGCGGCATGAATGCGCAAAAGCTTGTTTACTACGGCTTTCATACTCGCATCTTTCAACGCTTTCGCTCCGCTAATGTGATTTTGAAGTTTGTCAACACGAAGGAGGTGTGACTGTGATTTGACGTGGCTGAGATAATGCAGCCATGTCGGGACCCAGGGGAATAAAGAAATTTTGCGGTTGACGAAACTACGGTCTGCTACCCCGGTAAGGCTCAGTGTTACTTTAAGTACCAAGTGAATTCTTTGACGAAAATGGGCGGGGCATAGTATCAGAAAAAAACGTATACCACGGGTTAGGTGATGCTATTTATGTCTTTGTAAGGTTTTGTGACGCTGTGAATGCCTATGTATGGTTGCATAGTGCCATGCACAACAATGGAGGGTTATGTGGTGCTTTGTGTGGCAACGTAGGGTTGTGCGGTGCAGTTCATGGCTCTGTAAGGTTCTGTGGTGCTCTATATCATGTAGGACTCAGGAGCACTATGTATGGATATGTAGTTTTGTGGGGCGCTATGCATGGCTAGGTAGGGTCAGTTGTAGGGTGCTCTGTATGGCTATATAGGGTTGTGTGGTGTTGTGTATGGGCAATTGCAGGGATATGTGGCACTATGTACATGGCTATGTAGGGCCATGTGTCGCTATGTATGGTTCTGTAGGCCTGTGTTGCTATGTGTGCTTATGTAGGGATACTTTGGCACTATGTATGGTTCTGTAGGGCTGTGTGAATCTAGAATCTGCTGGAGACTGATCTACCCACTGGGTCGAGGTATCCACGCTCTGAACAACTGGTGTTACAATACGTATGATGGATACACGAATGAGAGAGGTGTTCCTCGTACTTATCTGGACAAAATTAAGCAATTCTGTCATCTACATCTACATGTTCCAGCACTCTGCAAAGTCCTTTTGACTTATGGCTGTTTTTGCTTAGGTGGCATCATACACTACAAGCCTTTTTAGAGACAATACGCCAAGTCGGGTGTGATTACAAAGGCAGCTCTTTCTCCTCCGTTATTTTTAGACCTTGAGTGTTTGTCCGGCCGAAGTCGAACACACGACTTCCGCATGGCAGCTCGGTGCTCAACCAATTGAGCCTCCTGTACATGGGCGGTCATCACAGGTGTTGTCTCTTTCAGCTGTCTATAAGAGACAATTGCTTAAATTGTCCAGATTAGTAAGAGGATCACTTCTCTTATTTGTCTATAACCCGCACTTCCTATATATACATTATTGTTTCTTTCATCCATGATGGACACAGATGGGCAGGCTTTAAAAGGACAGAACTTTCCCATAGTTACGTAGTTGTGATAGCCTTGGATCATATTGTTACTAAAAGAAGTAATGATCTGAAATGACCTAAAGTGATAAATAAAATGATTAATTTTAAAAAAATGACTAAGAATAGATTAAAATAATCTAAAGTGATGAACAACCGACCAACAACCGGGTGTCTTGAAAACAAAGATCCTTAAGACCCTAAGACTCAAAAACGAAGCAAGTTACCCATAATCCTCAATTTGGCTAAACCTAGGCCTAAAAACCAACTTTAGGCCTAGTTAGGCCTTGGGTTAGCCAAATTGAGGGTTTTGGGTTACTTTCTTTGTTTTCAAGTCTTTGGGTTTTAGGAGTCTTAGGTGTCTTTGTTTTCAAGACACCCACCAACAACCAGTAGGACAACGATCGAAGACGATCCAAAATGACCTACAAACCAAATAGCGTGGCTTTCACCAACCTCAAACAAATGACAAATTATACTACAATGACCGCCATGCAAATTTTCTTTGCAAAGGTGTTGTGACGAACCAAATGGACACCAAGTTTTCAAAAGGGCTTCCCTTCACCATGGCTGAAAAAAGTCCTCAAACAGCTGGGTTGATGTGCACGACAAGCTTCTGACACCAAATGCCTCTAGGTGCTGCTGCTCTGACTCATTCACCAGACAGTTGCCTATTGTCCTAGCGGCATATAGTCTGACCAATGGTAGAAGAAATTACAAAGGAAATAGAACTAAGACCATGAGTATGGGCCTTATTCCCGCGGCGGCCATATTGGCATGGACAAAATATTTCGTACCCAGAGCCTCAAGTTGAAATGTTTGGGAACAAGTTTTGGTGTTGCAAAACAAAAGTTTTCAGTCCCTCAGGACCCAACATGGCTGCCGTGTGATTAAGGCCCATTGATCTGGCAGGAGTTCAAACCACAGACCTTCCGCACAGTAGTCAGATGCTCAATAATAATAATAATAATAATAATAATAATAATAATAATAATAATAATAATAATAATAATAACAATAATAATAATAATAATTATTAATAATTAAGTAATCACATAAACTTTACGAGCAATATAACACGAATTTCATTTCAGCAAAGGATATTATTGTCAAAAAAAAAAAAAATGTATTATTAGTATTTTTTTTTAATTATTATTCTTTTTTTTTTTTTTAATTTTAGCAGTCACTTATTTTATATTTTCACATAGTTTAATAGATTTAAGTGGATAATACTTTTAGAAAGATATTTGTAAATAGGACTTGAACATGGTGTTTTTAAGGAGCTTCTGGGTTACGATTAACGCCCCAGGTAGCTTTTAGGTATTGACATTCAAAAGTTTCAAACTGTCATAATAATAATAATGGCTTTATTCAGCATTATGCAAATGAGTCAGCCACTTGGTTCCTTATATTTTTTCCTTAAGACAATGAAAGAAAGTGTGGCTTATAGAAGTGCAAGTAAAGTCCAGTAGGACTAACCAAACTACTTAAAACTTCAAGTCTAATATTACAACGTAAGCTGTAGCCAAGCTAATGTACATAAGTACATTTCATGTTACGTCATTGCTGCCATGTTGTCGTATGAAAACAAAAGCTCTCTCATTAGCTCCTTTTGTTCATTCACCACAAATACTATTATTATACATTGCAGCATTCTTATCTTTGTCACTAGAGATTAGTTTCAAACCACCTATACTACACATCTCCCACAAATATTATATCTCACTTATGAGATGGTACCGGTAGGTTAAAGTACTTATTGCGATTCTATAACATTATGTAGATAATACTAATCATGGTTACCTTTGAACTGCACTGGGAATAACAGGATAATAAAATTAATGTGGTCCGAATACTGTGTTTATGTTGGTTATCGCCTTATGAATAATACTAATGGTTTTTCTGAAAAAATTAAGTGCATCAAAATTTGGGAAGGTAACCCTGTTTTGAAATCACAACATTTTATATGACAAAGAGGCACTTTACAAGTAAACAAATCTCTTCTCGTTTTTTCGGCATATCGAACAACAACACTAGATGGTATGTTGTATGAACAATCAACTTTCTTCACAAAGCTGTAATTTCTATAGGGTGAACAGTCCCATTCAAGGATGGAGTAGCCACAAATTCAACAAAACAAGTCTCTGGAGAATCACATGGAGCACCATCCAGTTCAAATAATATTACACTGGCGGTATTCTCCTTCATCAACAGTACATTTGCTGGTACAAACAATGTGACCTGTGGACCAACCACTGGCCAGTAGCGACCCAAATTAAAGCCATTTACAAAAGCTTGCCCTTTACTCCATCCAGGAAGATAGAGAAAAGTGTCGTGTGAAGAATTGACTGCAAATTCTCCATAGAAAAATGATGGTGCGAAGCTCTCATTAGTGTCTACCCTGTAATTGTCTTTTTCAAGTCCCTTGAAAGGAAAATCAAACTGATCTGAAAACATGTTATCCAAATTGATTGGATATATCTGCCAATTCACCAGAATTGTTCCATTCAATGTGACATTGCCAAGGATTCCCTTTGGGTCAGCAAAACCTTGATTACACCTTCCCATATTTTCCACAAGAATATCGAGCTGTAATGTGTCTCCAATGATGAGAGTAACATTCTGACCATTGGGATGGCGGAACATTGTGGCTTGGCGCATTTTTCCAACATACACAATCGCTCTGTCACGGACCAAGGTACTGATATTTAATACAGCACTTGAGTTGGCAAATCTTGGTGGAATTTGAGTTTGGTAAAGTATAAATCCATAGCTCTGTCCAATCTGCTCCATAGTTAATGGAAAGGATGAATTGACAGGGCCATTTAGAGCAGAAAGCTTTGGTAGAGCATCCAGTAGTGTTGACATTTGAGTCATCTCAACCTTACCATATGCAGCCTTTGTTGTGTTTGTAGGGATGGGAATAGGCGGTAATTTCTCATACTTGGCGATGATTTTTCGAAGAATGTGAAATTTTGTTGTTATGTCACCTGCCTCTGTTAAAGGGGCATCATAATCGTAACTTGTTGTGATTGGCAGTAACCCAGCAGGTGGCTTGTATTGTGCACCATTCATGAATCCAAAATTAGTCCCTCCATGATACATGTAGAAGCTAATAGATGCATTCAAGGATAGTATTTTATCAAATGTCTCAGCAACACGGTCTGCAGATCTGGTTTGGTGATGTATACTCCACTGATCAAATAATTGTGATCACACACAGAGCTGTAGCCATATTCATTCTCCACTTGGACTGATATGATAGGACCCCCATTAGCGTAAAGTAAAGGCCTCAATTTTGGCAACAGAAAACTCATCCACGACCTAAGCGCAGCAAGGTAATAATTATTCTCCATGGATCTCAAAGTAATCGACGTGTTTTTCGCCAATAACCATGCTGGATATCCGCCAAACTCCCATTCTGAGCAAATGTAAGGCCCGGGTCTGATAATCACCAGAAGCCCAATGCTGTTTGCCAGTTCGATGTAACTCACAAGATCTGCATCGCCCTCAAAGTTAAACTGGCCCTTTATTGGTTCGTGGATATTCCAGGCAACGTAAGTTTCCACAGCGTTCAAACCGCCTGCCTTCATCTTCAGGAGTCTGTCTTTCCAGTAGAAACGAGGAACTCTGAAGTAGTGCAGGCATCCAGAAATGTAACGAAATGGTTGCCCATCTTTGAGAAAACAATTGTTTTCGTAGTCGATGACGAAAGAACGAGCTTCGGAGTGCTGAGAGAAGCACATAAAAGCCAACAAAGAAGATAGAACGACGAATACTTTCACAGCCATTCCGCCACACTCACTAAAGCGTGACACCCCCAGGTATTCACCTGCCGCGACTAAAGTGAAAAGGGTTGGGTTTTGTTTGGCTGTTACTAAAAGTCGGACGGGGACGGGGACGTGGGACTTGGGACTTGGGGACTCGAGGACGCGGGGACGCGGGGACGTGGGGACGCGGGGACGCAGGGACTCAAGGACGAGAGGTGGGACGCGAGTACGTCGGAACTCGGAGACGCGTGGGGATTCGAGGACGTGATAAATAAATAACACCTGACTTTTGCGCTGAATTGGTAAAATACAATTTTTGACGGTCTACAAGTGTAAAATAATCTAATATGCTGGAAAGTTTGTTATACCAGTAGCTGATGATTTCCAGCGTCCATAGACCCTTTGCATAAATGAGAAAGTACATCCTAAGCCTCACATTCATGTGAAAAATCCTTTGTCTAGAAACATAAGTACGAGGCTAAGAATGTACAAAGTATTGTTATTCAAATTTAGGCGCCATATATGCAAAGGGTCTATGGTTCCTCCTTGCCTATTTTACCGTGAGAGCTCTGGGTACAGAATAGTTTCAACGCAGGGGATCTTAAACGTCGTGGGCAGCCACGGAGGACTTTCCTGATACGTAACCGAGTTTTCAAGTGAGGCTATGATCCTCGCAGTTATGAACGCAATTTTTGCTATTGCTCCCAACGTCAGTGGCTTCATAGCTCAGTTGGTTAGAGCGTCGCACCGGTATCGCAAGGTCACAGGTTCAAACCCCGTTGAAGTCCTGAATTTTTCAGACTTTTTTACGCAATTGCAAAAATTGCGCTCATAACTGCGAGGATCATAGCTTCACTTGAAAACTCAGTACGTCGTTTAAGACCCCCTGCGTTGAAACTATTCTGTACCCAGAGCTCTCACGGTAAAATAGGCAAGGAGGAACCATGGACACTGGAAATCATCAGGTACTGGTCTGACAAACCCTCCAGCATATTAGATTATTTTACACTTGTAGACCGTCAAAAATTGTATTTTACCAATTCAGCGCAAAAGTCAAGTGTTATTTGTTTATCACGTCCTCGAATCCCCACGTACTCGCGTCCCACCTCTCCGAGTCCCCGCGTCCCCGCGTCCCCACGTCCTTGAGTCCCCGCGTCCCCACGTCCTCGCGTCCCCACGTCCCCGCGTCCTTGAGTCCCCGAGTCC
>JALIRR010004652.1:10000-12500 GCA_023091755.1 Montipora sp. Colony 1 RG-2022
GAGTCACGGAATATAGGCAATAAACGTCAAAAATTGTCTCCCAAATGCTGCTCCTCAAGTAAAGATTAACAGCTGCATTTCCCTTAAGGTAACCTTTATACTTACCTTATTATTGGAAATAGGTAGGAAATGCTTAGAATTCACGGAACAGTTCGTGTTGAAAGTCAAATATGGCGTGCATCTACTAAGGGACAATCCTGGACAAAAGTGATTTTTTCTGTGTCAAATTTCGGGCTAACAAGACGTTACACCCACGGCCCATCGCATTGAAGTCTATTGCCCTTCCCGGTAACTGCTGGCGCGAGGTTTGGTTGGTTTGCACATGTTCAGTTGTTGTGAGCTAAATTCACTCCTCTGCAGATACTCAACTTGGCCCTAATAAACGCTGTTGATCGTTAGGCGTGGTTTCCTAATGAAACAATTTACCGAGAAAATATACAGCTTCCTCATTTGCTCTCTTGTGCTCGATTGCAATTACTTGCACTTAGTCATGTCTTATATTGTTATTCTTAATTTTCTAGCAGTTATTTTTTTTGTAATAGTTATCGTGGTCAGGATTATCAAGGGTAGCCTCTATCTTCACTAATTCCTCGAGTCAGCCCTTTCCCGATTAAATTTATTTTTTAGGAACAGGTTTTTGCTGAGAACAGTATCATCTCCCTTGAGGCAAAGATAGCTTTGGTATGATTGGCTTTTACAACAATGGGTGTGCCGAATCTCCCAAGAGAGATTGGCTTTTACAACAGAGGACTGACTGAATCTCCTAAGGTAGGCGTTTCATAAAGAAAGGGTTGACTCCTAGGCCAAATATGGGAGTTGACGAAAGGATTGTTTACTACTACCGTCGCTATTCACCCTGTTTTTCAACACGGTGCTTCGACATGCTGCGAAAAACCTCAATGACGATGACGGTATCTTTATCAGACACCATACAGATGACTGCCTTTTCTACCTAAGACGGCTTCAAGCACACACCAAGACCTAAGAGCATGCGGTCCAAAAGCTTCGTTTCGCCGATGACGCTGGGCTTGTAGCCCATACAGAAGAAGCAAGGCCGTACATCACCACTTGCTTCGCAGACGCAGCACAGCTATTTGGACAGAGGTCCTATATCAGTTTGTCCTTCGAGGACATGACAACTCTCCACACATCCTCGTAGTAAACTCAGAGCCGAAGTAAGTACAGCAGTTTACTTACTAAGGTTACAAGATCAGTTCAATTTAACAAAGGTATCGAAAATCGACTGGGCAAAGCAAACAGTGCTTTTGGCAGACTACAAGCAGAGTGTGCAAGAACAGAAGTCTAAAGCAACCAACCAAGAGTCAACTTTACCGTGCAGTTGTACTTACGACTCTCCTATATAGTGCAAAATCTTGGGTCAGCCAGCGCTGCCTTCGCTCCATCCTCAAGATCCACTCTACCTTCGTGACTAACAATGACGTCCTCGATCGGACAGGACTACTCAGCATAGAGGCAATGCTGCTGAAGATACAGCGCCGCTTGGTCGGACAAGTCTCCTGGATGTCAGATACACACCTTCCTAGAATTACTCTTTGTGGTGAGCTTACTACTGGCGAACGAGACATTGGAGCCCCAAGGGGCGTAAGGATTCCCCGCCTCAAGAAGTCACTAAAGGCCTGCCATATCGAAAAAAGTTCATGTTCTAGTCTGGCTGCCAACCAAATCGCTTGGAGGAGCACAGTTCACAAGGAGAAATAAAGACCATGAGATTAACATGCAATTGTGGTCGCTGCAGAAATACTTGTAAGTCACGCATTGGCTTGATTAGCACCATCGAGGCTGTTAATAATTTTACAAGGACATGCAATAAAGTATATATTCGTTTACAAAGAGGGCAACAGACGTTTGGAAGTATCCAAACTAGACACCAAAAACAGCAAGTTTGAAATATGCACCCTAACAGGTGTGATGTGCGTTTTGAATTGGACCGAAAAAGAACTGAGACAATAAAACAAAGTCTTTTATTATATAAACACCAATGAAATACCAAGTGAAAACACGATATCTTCACACGTGAAAAGATCACTGTTGCTATGGTTACATATCAAAATGGCGCCTTTCGATGGCTTTCGTGAAATGGTTTAGTATTTCGTTAGTGTTTATATAATCGTTCGCGAAAATGAGGACATATGATTGGCTATCAGTTAACGCTCGTGGGAATACCGGATCTCCCAGGAGACCTAAAAATAACTCAAGAGGGATTACGATGGGAATAGGCCCAACATGAGGAATTACCTCTCTTACCTTCATACTCTCTTGAATAAGGGTCGATTGAGTTGGGTAAGGAAAAGGAGAATAAGAAGAAGAAGGACAATAACAACAACAAAAACAGCAACGACGGCGAAGAAATTGTTGAGAAGTTGATCATTAATTATTAAGAGGTTACTGTGATTACAGGTTCAGAACATCCGGAAAGCGGGATATTATTATGCAAATATTTACCCACTCGTGCTACTCAGTATTTACAAAAGAGCCCTCT
>JALIRR010004652.1:17500-25000 GCA_023091755.1 Montipora sp. Colony 1 RG-2022
TAGGATAACTAATTATAATTTGCGAGGTAATGGCCTAAATGTTGTGCAGCCATCATATAACAGCCTCGTTATGCACAACTCATTTCTGTATCAGATTGCCCACATTTGGAATCAATTATCAGCCATAACAAAATCCTCGACCACTTTGGCTCAGTTTCGTTCTCGTCTTAACGGTGTTGAATTTGCAGGGTGCCCGTGTATGAACTGTATACGCTAGCTATTCTCTTATCTTAATGTTTTCACTAGTTTCTTTTTAAACTATCTTTTAATACAGTTCTGGATTCTTCTAGAATTTTTATTTTTTATATGTAAATAGTAATAAGTTATGGTATTGTAAATAGTCGTGCGTTTTTAACATGAGCCACTGGCTCGGGAGATTTGGGCAACCTCTCCCTACGTTTGCGACTTTAAATAAAGTTACCTTACCTTACCTTACCTTCTTGGGGGTCCGGGGGAATCCCCCCCCCCCCCTCCCTCACCAGGAAAAAATTTAAATCTGAGTTCTCCTAGATCACTTTTCCTGCATTCTGAGGTAATTTAATGACACATTTTACCAAGTCACTTCGGGTAAACAAACACGAGCAGTGAGAAGAAAAGGGCTCTTGGGTCTAGAATTTCTTGATTTCTCGTCAATTTGCTGCTGATTTCTCGTCGATTTCACGATTTCTTAGATCATGAACAGTTTTACGTTTGTGAAACAATAATTATATATGATATATGTATGACAAAATTTGTTAACCCAAGCTCAGCTGGAGATTTTGCTTGCTCGGCTGGAGAGCTGGAGATTGAATCTGAAAGCTGGAGACTTGGCATATATGCTTCTTGTACTTGCATTTGTACTTCTTTTTCTTTTCCTTCTTTGATTTCTTGGGTGCCGAAGGTCCAGCAGAAGCAGCAAATATCTCTTCACTACTAGAAAGTTCTGAATACTCTGACTGTGACATATTCGACAGATCAAAAGACAGGACAAAGATGGCGAACGCTTGGAGAGAGAGCGTCACTTGTCACGCTAGACATGCGCAAAAAACTAGTCGAACCCAGGTCACTTCGGGTAAACAAACACGAGCAGTGAGAAGAAAAGGGCTCTGGGGTTTAGAATTTCAAAATTTGGCACTATTTCATGATTTCTCAGATCATTACGTTTGTGGAATAATAATTTATATGATACATGTATTACAAAATTTGTTAACCCTAGCTCAGCTGGAGATTTTGCTTGCTCGGCTGGAGAGCTGGAGATTGAGTCTGAGAACTGGAGTCTCCAGCGAAAGCTGGAGACTTGGCATCTATGGGCAGTGGTGGCTTCGCAGTAAGATGAAATATTTTTACGGACGTTTTAATTCTGGAGCAGGACTTTTGCGCTATAAAAGTACGTGTACAAAAATCCAAAAAAGTATCTCAATACAACGTTGTGAGCATTTGTAAGTTTATTCCACTTTCGTACTCACTTTATTTAACTGTCATTGAAATCAGATTGAAGATCTGGCTGATACAGTAATCTGAATGTATATAGGAAAATGTATAAATAATTAGCAACAATCTGGAAACCCATTTTCAATAGACCATATTCGTATTCTCAGTATTGGACTGGAACTAGCTTGCAATGGAGGCTTATGCAGGGGAATATATTAAAAAGTATTTGCATGTGAAAAGATTCCCCTGTATTAGCCTCCATTGCAAGCTAGTTCCAGTCCAATACCGAGAATACGAATATGGTCTATTCCTTGCTGAACCACATTTTCACTCAGTTCCTTAATCAAATGAAATTATTGCCTGATAACCCAAGGCTATACATACTGTAGCCTGTACTGTAGCTACTGTATATTGTTGTTAATTTTTCACTTGGGCTTGTGGATGTTCTTCATGCCCATAAATTTTAAGCAACCTTTTTGGTGGTGGGGGGTAAATACTTATGTTTTTTTTCAAACTACAGAATTACTATAAGAAAACAAATAATTATTTCAATTGTTTATTTATTATTTATTGTCTTAACCTGGAAAAAAGTTTGACTGTTATGTAAGTATATCCTATTTGCAGCCCACAAAATACAAAACTGATTTCCTTGCACCAAGTTTTTGCATGAATTGTTAGGCTTTGATTTACCATTGTCTAACCTTGAGCACCACTTAATTCCAGTAAACTATGTTTGCCAAAATGACCTGTTGCATTGTTCTCTTTATCAAATGACATCTACAGAATAATACTGGGAATGAGTTTATCCAAAGATGTGTGTTGTGGAATTTTAATGTTCACCAGACTAAGTGTAAAATGGAAGAAAATACTGTTTATATGCATATGAAATTACTTAGTTATTGGTTATTGTACTTCTTAATGTGTATTGGTTGGAAGGGGGGGGGGGGGGGGCTCAATGATGCATTGTAAAGCTAAAACCAGAGTAAGAACTCTGGTCAATCGCAATGAGCACAGACTATCAAATGAAGCAATCAAATAAACTTGTATATGTGTAGGTGATGCAAAGTGCGAGAAAGGGTTTAGTGACCTGTTAAGATTAGTACTGGTTAAAATGCTTCTGATTGGTTGAAAAGATGGCAGAAGGTTTTTTTAAACTGATCATGTAATAATGCATAATCATTCAAATAAATGCTCCTATGTTGCATTTGGTTAATTATACTACATTCTTTAACGTCAGATGTGGAGGCATGGTGGCCTCATGGTTAATGTGCTTGACTCCCGATCAAGGGTTTGAGCCCTGACCAGAGACATTGTGTTATGTTCTTGGGCAAGACAATTTAGACGAGCAGTGACTCTGTCCACCCAGGTGTATAAATGGGTAATGGCAAATTTAATGTTGGGATAACCCTGCGATGGACTTGAATCCCATCCAGGGTGGAGTAGGGATACTCTTACCGGTAGTTGGTTTATGCTTAGGAAACCAGGATCAGCTCAGAGTGGCCTGTTGGCCCACTTGGCTTGTATGCAGACTCTACCTTTTACCTTAATCACTGAGCAGTTATTTTAACCTTTGTCATATTGCAACAGTGCAGAGCTCTACTAAAAAAAACAATATTAACACTGCCATTTCACCCATATTATGTACACTCGAGAAAAAAATTTCAAAGGGGTAGGCAGAGGACTAGATATAGACTGTATACAATGCATGCTCCTGTGTTTCTCTAGCCAGGAGAGGAACTTTTCCATGTCTAAAGCAATCAGTGGTGAGATTTCAATATTGCTGAAACTCTCATGACTGCGGTTTGCCCGTACTTGGAAATGTTAATTAATGTTCCTCTAACACACATTTGGAGGTGCTATGCACCTCTCGTAAGGTTTAACAGGATTGGCCAAGAAAACAATAAAATAAAATAAACAACAGAAACAATGGCCTATTCCTGAAAACAATAGACGTGGATGAGTCCGGGAGCAAATAAAATTAGAGGTTCCGAAGAGGTGGGTGACTACTGCACATTTGTACGGGTCATTAAATCTCCCTGATAAAAACGACTCTGAACCTTTCACAGACGTTTCTCCATTCTAGACTCAAATTGCATCCCCACAGTTTAAAAAAAAATGGATTTTTCCTAACTCGTTTCATTGTTTCTTAATGCATCAATTTCTTCATCTCTGAGTTTCAAACACACGTTAATAGAACTAAACAAAATGGCTTCCTTTAGCTATCATGGCCATAAAACCGATTGTTTGATTGGATCTCCGATTAACCAATAAAAATTATTGACATAAGTACCCTGTTTTCCCGCAAATTCACAATGGCGGCAGAATATTCTTGTATTCTGAAGGAGCTGCTGGGCGATGGGTGGGTGCGTTTTGGGGGGAAGAGGAGGGGAGGGGAGGGGGTAGGTTGATCGAGGCGGAGGGGTGGAGAGACCGGAAGGAAAAATCTCCAGATTTTAGATCTCCATAGGTTGGCATCTCTGTGTGTGGGTGAGGAATTTGCAATTTGCAACTTGTTGTTGCATGTTGCTGGTTGATGATAATCACTGCTGTGACCAAAGAAACAATCTAGTTTGGAAACAGTAATGGTAGGAAAACCTTTCTAACTACTACCCCAGACCCCATCCAGTTATGTGTAAACCGCTTTGAAAAATATAAAAGGTTTCAAATAAGTAGTACAAAGTTCACCAACACAAGTAGACATAAACAGTGCAAAATTTTTCAACATGCCTTTATTATGCCAACATTGATTGAAGACAAGGTTGGGAATGCTTGATTAATACAAACGTTTTCAATGTGATACTTTATATGTGATACATTATATAGTTATCACTTCCTAGATCAAAGAATACTGCTTTGGAATATGTAATTTTTATTTATCTTCTCTGAGTAACTAATACTCTGTTACTAAAATATATACAGCAGCTTTCATAAATGTTCTATTGACCACTTTCAGTGCTAAGATGGTTCATCAAGATTGCAATTTATCTACAGTAAACAATAATAATTATTGTCCTCTTGTGCACTACTTAAACAAGAATTGAAATAAGGCCCCCACTTATAGAAAAACTAACACAGTAAGGAATGTAAGTGTTTAGACACAAAAAAACGGGAACCATTTCCCTGGCCAGGTACTGAGAAAAAAACATCATAGTTCAGTGTTTCAGCCAGAAAATTATACTTAAGGGCCGAAGTGGCCCCTGAAGACTTGTTTCAGGGGCAAATTTCTTAGGAAAGGGCCCAAAAGATAATATTTGGACCTAAAAAATTAGTCACCAGAGGTCTGGCATGAATGACCTGGGTCAAGAACAATACAAAGGCATACAAGACAAAGTCAATGACCAAGGGTTTGTAATGCATTATAGGGAGACACAGCAAAGCAAAAGGGTGGATTGACTTCTTTTCTTATGTTAAGTGTTAAGAAGCAAAGATCTTTCAATATGGCTTACTAGAAGAACATAAGGTGTCCTTAACGTAGCGAAGGGAAGTCGCGATTATGGCAACTAAACTAGAATTTTTGGTCGCCAAGAAACAAATGTTAGTCGCATTGTACATTGTGAGTTCATTGGTGACCATATCGGTCGCAATTTTGAGCCTTGGGATGGTTATTAGAATACTATCCCTGGGTTAAGCCTGCATGCAGCCTTGTAAAAGTAAAGGGCTAAATTGGCCCTTTCTCCATTTTCTAAATGCAATGTAGGCACTGGCAGTAAGTTTTATACTAATAATATTTCTGCAAGAAGTCATGTGCATTGTATCAAATAATATGTATTTAATACCTATAGGCTGGCTCTAAAATTACTTTAACATCATCCAGACAGCAAATACAATCATTTGACAACATAAATACCATATGGTAATATCTAAAAATATTCACAAGAATATTTTCAACCTAAACTCGGCAGAAAATAAAAATATTCAATTCACCCTCGGCCACCAAAACAATATTATTAATAGAAAAAATAGTGGATTTGAAAAGATTTGAAGTAAGCCTAAACCTAATACAGGTAGAAGGCCTATATTTAAGGAATACGTGTCCAAGAAAATAGAAGCGATTTTCCGTACTAGAACAGTGCTCTGTAACGAGCAAAAGCTCCTTT
This sequence comes from Montipora sp. Colony 1 RG-2022, assembly GCA_023091755.1. Taxonomy (NCBI): domain Eukaryota; kingdom Metazoa; phylum Cnidaria; class Anthozoa; order Scleractinia; family Acroporidae; genus Montipora; species Montipora sp. Colony 1 RG-2022. The sequence goes on from JALIRR010004652.1 coordinate 23,008, forward strand.
TTAGATTTGAAATTCGAACTTCTTTGTTTCCGTACGCGGAAAAACTAATTGCACATGAATACAGAACAACAAAAACAGCACATAAGACCACATGTGATGAGCTGCATCTCGCTAGCTGTCGGCAGATCTAAGTTTACATGCTCGTTGTGTATATTTTCCCGCGCTTATTTCTACTTCTATGGTATAGGTTACATCTTTTAAATTAAAATATAACGGAAAAGATTCACCTTTCGAATCGTTAATGGCAGTCTGATTCAACATCGCTTGAACTGAACTGCAATTCAACCTCCTAAAGCCCTTTCTTTTTCGTGTAAACACTCGCTACGTCCCCATATTTCTTTAGAATGTCCTTAAACCAATCAGCGTGTTCGTATGAATGGGCTAATCAACAAAGGTGTTAGTTCAGCGTTGGCCAGGATAACAACGACGGCTTCGACAAGAACGATGTATAAATATATCTCTTCCCATGATCGTCATGATTTTGCGATGACTCCAATTCGCTCGACATGGAAAGTGTGTCAATCTTCCAGGAATAAAATAGATGAGAACGGTGTGGATATTTAGAGAGAAAATTATAAATTTATCGTCAGGTGCTCACGTCCTTCACGAAACTTATTTGGCCAATTCATGTCGTTGTCAGAACGCGAACGGCACAGAAATGTACACAAGTGTAAAACGCACGTGCAGTGCGTGCAGGGCTTTTGTTTTTGCTCGTTAGACCTATCGTTTATCGTGTTATCGTAGCCGGCGAAGCCTTTCCTTAAGCTTTGGTTTTATCAACGGGGTTGATTCTGTAAATTAGTCACCGTACAGAGATTATAAAGTTGACGTTTCGAGCGTTAGCCGTTCTTTGATTCGCTCTGACGAAAGGCTAACGCTCGAAACGTCAGCTTTTATAATTTCTGTACGGTTTACATTATCAACTCCGTTGATAAAACTAAATTTTTGTGTACTACTTCCCCACCGACGCAGCACCACAGTTTCTTTAGAAACTACCCCCTTCTTTCCTTAAGCTCCCTTATTATACGTGCAGTGAAATTAGTCTAAATCTCTTGCGGTCGCACAGGGAGGTGATATTCATACATGCAATGATATCACTTGCGACGTGGTTTTGAGACGCAGGTTCAGAGATCGTTAGCAATGTGCTTTTCATTCGTGCCTTCTTCTTTGCGCTGTGCGTTATATCTGCGGACCTTTTTCACAATTTCTGGAATTATGTCCTCTATCATCATATCATATATCATATATCATAGATTTTCCGTATTGAATGCTATGGAAAATTCAACTTAGCCGGCATGGAAGATAGCGAGTGCTTAGCGGAGTTTCGTTTTTTAACAAAATGACAGTCCAGTTCTTCTGGATGCCCCTGCGTCAGGCTTTTATATGCCAAATATATAGATTTAGCCAAGCCTAAAAGCGGAGCTCCCTGGTTATTTATTCTTACTGCCTGTACGGTTTATGAAAATAAAAGGTTTCGAATTGTCCGCATTTTGATGTTTCCGGTTGCTGCTTTAATAATTAAATCATTTTCTTTGCTTTCTTCTATGGAAAAATTCATTGCCTAACTAATGACTTCCACGGTAAATTTTACGCTATAAACCGATATCGCACTGATGAATTACGAAGCGCTGAGTGCGACATCAGTTTTTCCAGTGAAATTTCCTTTGCAATTCACCAGTTTGGCAATAATTTTTCCTTGAACCGAATGAGTTTTAAAAGAAAACAAGCACAACCAACAATTGAAAAGGAAAAAAGCCATTTCAGAGTCAACTGTCAATAGCCAGGTAATAGGAATCATGCTAAAATTAGAAGCCATAAAAACAACTTTGTCAGTTCAAGGTCAAAGAAGAGTTTTACTGATGTACTTTATTCCACTAAGATCATTCATTCATTTCATTGAAACACGCCAGGCTGGCTTGGTACAAGAATCGGCAAACTACGGCAATGCAACCAAGAAAGGACGAACTTCAAACACGATCTGCGCCAACACTTA
>JALIRR010004652.1:30000-34317 GCA_023091755.1 Montipora sp. Colony 1 RG-2022
ACACTGACAGCAAAGATTTTTCATTTTCAAAGCAGCTCATCCTTTTTTCCATTCGAAATCATTGGCTTCCTTGATTAAAACAAAAATACAAAATACACGCCCTATGAGATCAACCCAATGCGTTTATGAGTAATTACCGTTGTTTCAAATATAATCAAGGGATTGAATCGCATCTTCTGCTGCGCAGCCTCAACACAAGGCAAGAACCATTTCACACCTTCGTAAACTAGGCTTTTCCCGACTTAATATTTATTTCAAGAATACGGCTTTATTTTCTGAAACCTGTTGTCCTGATAAGAGATTTTTAAAATTCAGTCTCTAGCGACTCGGTAAATATTATAATTTTTTTGTTGCATCCTGACAGATGATAAAATGTTGAAGCCGACCTCACATTATTTGATATATTTATTTGAGCACTACTCACGGAAATTTGCGTGTATTGCCTCCTGAGGGAACACTCATGATGGATCAGACACTGACAAAATGAATAACAATCAAACAGGTGTTTACACAGCTGTCTACGTAGTTACGGCTTTAAATAACGGCAAATGCTACGTTAACGAAATTCTGTTTTCAAAACCACCAAAAAAAGCCCCTTTTGGTAATATCTGAATCAGAATAAGAAGTAAAATGCTGAACGCTCTCTGCACGAGGGCAAAAATACAGACATGGTGTCCTAGACGAGACCAGGACGGCCGGGATACCGTCGATATCGCTGGGTAGTCAATCTCACTCCCAGAGCCTCCGTTATCCTTCTCCAGCGGAAACAAGGCGGGCTCAAAACCCTGAACACCAAATCCTGGCTCCAGTTTGTCTGCGCCTGCATGTTGTTTGAGGACAAAGGGTCGACAAAATGCAAAACTTTCATTGTGTGTTGTACTTCGCTATAGAAAAGTTTGAGAAGGCTGAGTTTGCACTGAAAGTACAGTATGATGAAGCTTTAAATTAAAAGTGTTGTCTTTCATTGAAAGGATACCGTCTGTATCCTCCCTACTGGATATATCAGCTTTTACTTTATGTATTTGAGCCTTTCTTATCAAGTGCGCAGAATTTTCATCAATTATTGTGGTGTCACTATTAAATGCATTGATCTAAGATCAAATAAATGAGCTTAGAGGACACTTGAATGTTCGGGTTCTCAAGGATCACCGTTACAGCTGTGGCCAAAAGACCGATTGCTCAACCTCAACAATCGAGGAGTTTTTTTGTTTGCTCACCCAGAAGTTCTCGTGAAAAACAAAAACCTTTTTTAATAATGCTAAAATAAAAAAAACTTTGAAGGGCACCATCAAGGCGAAAGTTATAGATTAGGCACATGTGGTAGTGGAATGGTGAGTAAACAAGTAATAATGTAAATATTTTGAAGTGTACATTAAAAAAAATATATATATCATTCTAGGATTTGAATTGTGGGTTAACGACTGTCTGTCGAACGGCATGCTTTGCGCGCGTTTATGTATTTATTCTGCTTGATGTAGCCACTCGGGATAAAATGAGCGACAATTTGTGTCCTTTCCAACTAGGGAACAGAAGAGAAGTTGGCTTGAAGAATAGAAACGCATATTTCCAATAAAGCAGAGCGCGACAGTAATCAAAGATAATTGTGTTTCTTCACCCAACGCGGCTCGCCTCGCGACGGCTATTCAAATATAAAACAGAAATCGATGAGGTACATTTATTGTCTTCGATTCTTCGTTTTTGTAACAAGGGCTGGACACTTGCTTTTTAATAACAATATGAAAAAGAAATACTGTTATTTGATTCGATATTATACAATTTGTGGCAAATGACAAGGACGTTTGACCTCCACATAAGCTTTTTACACAAAATCACTTCAGTCTCCGAAAAAATTAAACAGAAAAGAAATTGCAGCAGAGAGGAAAACTCAGTTCAAATAATGACTTCAGAAAATGAAACTGGAACTCCAGTAATTCTGAACTGACTTCTGTGACGTGGCTCAGGTCTCTGAGGATTGCATTCGAATATATCTGCAAGTTGCCATCGTCACTTCATCACGGTCCAACTGCTCAGTTATCCACTGGTGGTTTTCACCGTTGACATGGCGAATTCGCAGCCGATATATCAATAACGATTAAGTCAACAAAACTACCGATTAGCAATAAAATATACATATTCAAGGCAAAAGGAATAATAACAGTATCAATATAATACTAACCCAGCATTAAATTCGAACGGTATGCCTCCGATTGCGATGGATTCAATACAAGATAGAGAGATACGGGGTCTTAAGATCTGCAGATACAGGAAAGCACCGTGTGTTTGGTCACTTGGGATGAGTCTTTATTTGGAGTTGTTTTGTTTTCTGCCTTTGGTTCTTTTGTTTTACGTCATTTCTGCTACGGTATGATTTTTCGAAGAGGAATATCACGATTTGAAGGTTTTAAGGAACATTTTCCTCGATCAAATGGATCGGGCGTTACAACTATCTCAAAATAACGTGACGTCTCGCGCTCTCGCATCCTTAGGGTTGTCTGCCTGTGGTTTCGTGGACACGAAACCTGGCCGAGTCGCGCTATGCATGCCGTTCGACAGAGAGTCTTAAAGAGGCTGTCTCCGCAACAGCGGTCCGATCGATCTGGTTTGAAAAATAGATTTCGCTCATTACTTGTGTGTTGCAGGACTTCCATGTGCTTATACTAAAACCATATTCCGCTAGATCCGATTTTTTAAATTATTGGAGTTTTCAGGGCTTTTTGGTTCACCCGCTCGAACTCTCCTGGCGCCCTATAACGAGGCTTCAATTTGACCTAACTTTGAAGATCAATTTATCACGAACAAACGGAGCCGGTACAAAACAAAAACTATTGCCAATTACTTCATGTCTTTTGAATACACAAAGGTGACTTTCATTAACATTGACATCGAATGAAGCTACCAGCGAGACTTTAAGGCACCCCTATCATACAGCCTGATCAGACTAGCGAACACCGATCATCTTCAAACTCTATTTACGAAAAAGTGGTACGCAGATAGATCTAAAACAACCCTACATAAACGAAAAAGACGTTGAAATGGATTACATGTCAATTGAAGGGGAATAAAACCTCTTTTAACGGCTTCAGTGTGGCTTACCTGCCACAGATAAATGCTTTAATGACTTCGAATTTCGCTCCATGATTTTACAAAAAAAGGACGTTCTCTGCCGGCCAAGCATTAGATCCCTGAAGGTGCAAATCAAGTTTAGGTATCTAAGTTGCCTTTTCTCTGCCATTATCACTTTTACATCGACGTTTTTCCTCGACAAAACAGTGAACATCAATGAAGATCGTCGCCATAAATACCTTTTGGGACAACCTTTGACCAAAAATTCAATAATAGCACTTTTAGCACTTACAGCTGGGTGGGGAGGAGTGTGTCGGTTAGGATTTTGAATTTTATTGCAATAAGAGTTGTCAAATTTAGAATTCCTCCAGTTAAGCCTGCACACAATTGCAAAACATTTCGTAACAGGACCTCGTCTGATCTCAGGACCCCTTAAACTTTCCCGTCGTAGCCACTGACATGCACCCACTCAACCATATCCTGCCTCCTGGCCTGGCCCGTTCCTTCTCGCACAAAAGACGATTGCGCTATTGGCTAAAATTAAGCTGACCAATCCGTGATAAGAAAAGAAAAGATTTATTTTTATATGCTGTACTAGGAGTTCTTTAGCACTGATCTTACCCATAGGCGTAGGTCAATCTCTCGGAGGCCTTGGAAAGCCCCAAAATTACCTTACCGAATGGTTCATTGCTTTACTCTAATTAGTCCTTCTTCCTTGGGAGGGAGTGGTGGGAAGGATGCTGACTTCTAACATTCATAACTAAATTTCAATACGATTTTTACGTGTCAAAATTTTGTTTATATATGGTTGACATTTACACGGGAACCATATTTTATTTCTATTTTGGCAGTTTTTTTCTCGTTTATTTCATGTTTCAACTTATCTCAGCTTTTTGGTCTTCGTTTACGAATTTTTAAATAAAATGTCGTTTCTTTGCTGACGTTATTGGTAAAAATTTGACGAATCCCTCACTTCCAAGAAGGTGGCCTCAAACTGAAAATGGATTATGCGATTTTTGCGATTTTTCGCAAAATCGTTAAAATCCAAAAATTCGCGACTTTTGTCGGAGACTAATGTTGTCTCGCTTTTGAGTGTTCTGCGAATTTTGCGCTTTTTCGCAAAATTCGCAAGTTTCGCAAAAATCGCGAGTCCTAGTTGGGAATTTGTTTTCTTCTTAAATCCGTATTAATTGGTCCTTTACTGGTTGCTGAAAAAATAATAAAAGTATTCTAAACAGTTCTACTTTCTAGACT
>JALIRR010004653.1:7500-12500 GCA_023091755.1 Montipora sp. Colony 1 RG-2022
TGCAGAACAAGACTTGACACTCACAACAGTATGTGTGATCAACTATGTAGTCTCAACTGATGTATCAGTCGACAGTCGGTCGACATACATGTATTGGTTGACAGTTGATCGTTAATCGGACAATAGTTGGTCAACAGTCGGAAAATTGGCGGTCAATCATAGAAAGAAATGCAATACCGTAAACGTCCATGTATAAGCCGCACATTTTTTCACAAAATTGAAGCCACAAATCAAGGGTGCGGCTTATCCATGGATACATCTGTGTTTGGAGTTTTTAAAAACCTTATTAATATTCATAAAACTTCTTAAGATCTCAGTAAAGAAACATAAAAGAAACTGAGAGCATGTTGCTGTTGTTCATTGACTTTTTAATGAGTGGTGGCTCCTAAAGGAGCCGTTTGTGTCTTCCAGTGTTTATTGGCGAATCTTGCTCTAAAAGAGTTCTTTCAAGCGATTAATTTTCGCTTTACTCGAACAAGTAAACACCAACCTACAAGGAATCTCCATTCCCTCGCACAGCTGTTTGCAGTGACGTCTTCGGCCAGTCACTTCCACGCATATCTTTCCGCAACGTGCGATAAAATACCACAAAATTCGCAAGTACTCGCAAGGTAAATGGCCGACTGTATCGTTGTCCTTGACCACCTTCTCGGGAAATTTGTCGACTGCATTATCAAGCTCCTGTTCTGCATGAATGTTTTCGCCTATTGCGGGTACATCTTTATAGATGTGGTCATCATACCCAGGCATCACATCCGTGTTCAAAAAATTCATGCAACGTAGGCCCTGGCCCAGACTCCTCCCCACAATTAAAGCTTGGCTACTAAGCACTCGTTCGTTTTGTTTCAATATCGCAGGAATTTCAACTTTATGGGGAAACCTTGATTGTTTAAATTGTCCTTGTTGGTTTATAGCAATAGAACGTTACTGGAACTTCAAACTTTATTGTATTACATTTTTTTCCAAAATCTGCGCTTCTAAATTCGGGGTGCGGCTTATCTACGGATGCGGCTTATACATGGACGTTTACGGTACTCATGAGAAAAGCTGAGTGCTGTTTTTTGTTATTATTTGACTGCATGACAGTGGGAGCAATAGATTCATCCTAGGTTCAGGTTGGGCAGAGTATTCTGTGATTGATCTTCTTTAACAGCAAGAAATTAGACAACCGGCAATGATACAGTTTGAAGCTGAAAAAAGATTGTCCCTCGCCTAAAAGCATGTCCCTAGGTCTCAGTGCTCTTCACTTCGTAGCCTTATGGAAAAATTCCCCCCCCCCCAGCATGATAGCAGTAACTCATGTCATCATCGCTAAAAAAGTAAGCCGTAGGACTCATCTGCTTATAATAATTACCCGGTAACACACTTGACTGATACATGTACCTGACATGTACACATGACTGATATTCGACTCACAGTTTACACTGTACTGATGTACCACCAAGTCACTAGCCATATGGGCGATACTCAATTAAGATGCATCTAGGAACTATCGATTGACTGTTGATTAACTGTCGACCTAAGGGGGACTGACTATCGACCAACTATCGTCCTACTATTGATTGACTGTCAACTGATATGTCTACTGACTGTTGACGGATATGTCAGCCGACTGTCGACCAGTACATCGGTCAAGAGTCATCATCATCAGTTAATGTGATCTGGCTTCATTTACCTCAACATAAAATTTGAGGAATTAAATTAATTTTGTGCTTTTATAACTGCTAACTGTACATTTTACATGTATACAGCAGTCCTAGAAATTAAACCATTCATCCCTGAAGCAGCTCCCCACCGACAAGTACATGTAAAATCATCTAGCATTGGACAGAGTAAAATCTGTGTCTCATTTTCGGCCCTGAAAGGGTTGAAGAGGATGTTTCTGAGTGGACCTTGTAAACGTTGTTAACTCACAGGGCTGCCAATGGGGGCGGATAGCCGGCCAGCTGATTTTACCAGTAGTCAAGATGAAAAATCTTACACTTGTTAAATTGTCATTGAAGAAATTTTTAAAACATTCTTCTCTGTTTTGAGTGGAATTGATGAATATTTTACAAAGATTAAACACAAGGAAAGATGACAAAATGGTTTGATGTGTGAATCGTGTGGAACACCTGGAACATTCAACTGAATAGGTCGCAGTCTTATGCTTAATTAACCTGCAATAGACTTCGAGATTGGAGCCTCACTCCGATTGGTTACAGAAATACAAATCATACTTTAATAATAAAATCGGTTCACATCTGATATTATGGCCCCCGAGAAGGATTCGAACAGGAATGATGCTGAGGCTCTGTTTACAGCTGGTGTAACAGTTGCTTTGACTACAGATTTTTTTTCAAAAATCTTTAAAGGAAGAGCAGAGAGAATGCATCCGAGGAATGGTTTGTCTGAAAGAAGACATTAATTTTTAGTTGTTCTTCCTATGGGAACTGGCAATAGTGTTATTTACAGTCGTGAACATGCTACGAAAAACGTTCCACTTCCACCGACTCGAAAATGTTAGCAGTTGTGGTAAGTCCTTTGGAATATATTTGGAAGCAACAAGTCCTGTAACCAAAAAGAGCTGAATAGAATCAACCGAACTTGACAGAGAAATTTACATTGTTAACGGAAGCGCTGAACAATGGTTTTGACACTTACATATTAATAGTTTAGTAGCCGCTGCTGGAAAACTAGATTTAAATCTAGAAACTACAATATCCCAGATCATAGGTTGATTTAGAGTGTATCTACACCTGTATTAGTAAGAATTCTTCTTACAATTACCCCAGGCCTAGACCCATCAAGTGCCAGTTAAATCTTAGGTTTTCCCAGGAACATCATGGTATTATTTCTAAATGACATTGATTTGTCTCTTTTGTACATGTTGAATTGTGGAAATTGAAAAAGTTCTAAAAAGGGCTTTCATTCATACTTAGATCCAGCCTAAGGTTGAGGCTCTTCTTGATGGCAACAAATTTGATGCAATCATATGCGTTGCTGGAGGTTGGGCTGGGGGAAGTGCCAAGAGCAAAGGTACACATAACTTATCAATGCTGAAATGTTTTAAATATTCAGGAACACTTTCAATGGAAAGCATATAAAATCAGTTTGGGTGGATTAAACATATTTGATCACTGCTTGAAATTAGAAGTTTAATATATCACTGGGTGACCAGTTTAACTTTTGGTGAAATAAGAAGCCTGCTTGCCCAACCAGCCAAAAAAAGAAAATAAATTAATCATATTAAGTAGTACCCAACATACATGTTGGTTTTCATTGTCAATTTGTCCAATAGTAGTTTTCACATTCCAATATCGATCTATAGCTTTTACAAAATGTTGTCTGATAGGAAAATACAGAAGACAATATCACAAATGTAAAACAATGTTGGCGATGGAGATTGAAGGCGTTATCTTGAAAACTTAAGCTTATTCCAGCCTCACCACCATGTGTAACTTGCTTGTTATCTCAATGTGGCATTCATTTAGTTGATTCAATTGTTGGGGTTCCCTAATGGGAAACAAAGGATTCATGAGTCAGAGCAACCAAATTCATGGGTTTGGTTGCCTGGATTTGAAACAAGGACAACCTGGAGTTTCTTTTAAATTTCGAGCACTGCATTTTTGTTTTTCTCCAATAATGGCAGGTATACAGAAGAGATCCAGGGTAGAGAGCATTCATTTATTAGTGCATTGGGGGGTCTGCAAAATTACATGAAAAGTTCTTCAAACATTACCCGACTTCCTTCTTTAGGAATGGCAACAATTACATAACCCCTCTACTTTCCCCCCCCCCCCCCCCCCCCCCCTCTCGCTCTCTCTCCTTCATACATATCACAGCGACCCAACTTATGTATAAAAGCAGAACAGCTCAGCTAGTTCATCCAGTGTGTGTATTGTGTTGTCAGTATTACATGTAGAATGCTTACTGTACATTCAACATTTTCAACTCAACAATCATCTTTCTCCTTAGAAACAACATTAATCAGCTTGCATACCGTGATTACAAAAAAGCAAAATATATTGTATCCTTTCTAGTCTCAAAACCACATGTAGTCAGCACCTGGTGTATATTTATAAAGCAATGCTGTATCTCACAGGGGAAAAAAGGAAAACCCCACTGATGGGGCTCATTGATTGAAAGAGCTGTATATATTTCCATGGCCAGACCATTGAGAGTAATTAATTTAAGTATTTCCCATGCTGGGAAATTTGAACAGTCCCTATATGTGGGAAAACTTTTTCCCATGGCCAGGGGAGAATGAGTATAATACAGTTATATACTTTATAATACACTGCATGTTCATTCACCTTTGAAGTCAGTAGAGTGAAGTGGAAAAGCCAAAATAAGGTTTAAACACCCCCCCCCCCCCTCAAAAGGCTTCTCAATATGTGCCAACCTCCCCTTTTCCAAAATATTACATAATCCAAAATAGCGTAACCCCACTACAATTTTGCCACCCCCCCCCCCCCCCCCTAATGCACTAATAGATGAAAGCCCCCTTTAGGTGTACAATAAGGTTTTAGACCATTTGAAGAATTTGTTGTATTTTGTACAGCAAGCTGCAGTGTGGAGAGAGGAATCATGGGCATCCCCTACTTATAATAAGTACACTCAATGTGCTTAATTAACCCTTTCCCTCACCAGCAGTGATACCTATTTATAATTATTAGGATAGTACACACACTCTCATTGATCAATAGCTGTGTTTAGATGAGAGTATGTAACATGGCTGTGACATCACACAAATTTTGATTGGTAATGTGTTGTCAGACGCGCAGTTTGATCTGCTGGTAGGAAATACATGTAGGAGTGTGTATCAAGAAAATCTGTTTCCATCAAGAAGTAAGAAAACCAGCATTTCCCTTCATTTGTCGAATTATTTTTGAGTAATATTCTATAAAAACAGTAGAGGACTTTAAATCTGTGTTTACATAGCCTCATCTAAACACTCGGGGAGTTGGAAGAATTCTCGACAGTTATGCAAACCCTCCACTGCGTCTCCGGTTTGCATA
>JALIRR010004654.1:0-17500 GCA_023091755.1 Montipora sp. Colony 1 RG-2022
TGATCCTTCGCCGTATTTCGCGTTGTATTGAACCAGTGTCAGTCATAAAAATAAGGTAATGCCCAAGTCTTTCAAATGACTTATCATTTTTGCATTCATTGTGTGCCGTCCTTTTGGAAACATGCGATGAATATTAACGATGACAGCACTACATCCGCCATTTCTCATGTTCCCGCGTTTCGAATGAATTTGACTGAATTTCAAGGGTTTTTCGGGGTGATGAGGCGCATGCGCAACATTAGTCTCCTTTGTTTATTTTCACTAGTGAAGAATTGTCGTATCAGCCTTTTGATTGGCTAATATGATGTTGAACTTTGGCGCGGGTGGCCTGTGCACAGACAGCGGCAGTAAAATTTGTAAACATGGCGGCCGATTGGTGAATGGTTTTCAAAGTTTTCGATCTTTTATTGCTTAGTTTTCTCCACAAAAATACTTCAGAAGATCTTAAAAAGTTTTAAAAGTGCTCAAGCGAGGTATGGAAGGTAAAGATTTCTTTTATTTCAAAAATATTTTGCTATTTTTTTTGGACTTTTGCCACGATCGGTGGTTTGATAGCCTCTCGATTAACACTTACCTCGTTAACTTTATGATCTCTGTACTTATATAATAAACAAATTACTTCATGATTGGCTCGTTTGTACGATTTTTATTACTCACTCGTTGTGAAGGATCGTTAAACTCACTCGTTCGCTTCGCTCACTCGTTCGTTTACGCGAACCTTCACAACTCGTGAATAATAATCGTACGCACTCACCAACCATGAAGTAATCTATATATATTTGTACTCGTTCGCGAGTTTTTGTACAATAACTAATAAATAGGTAATAAAAAATCACATTCAGAATAAACTGCCAGATCCCCTCCCCCCTTCCCCTCTCAAAAAACAAAATAAGCAGTCCATTATAAAGAAACTCGTAGCAAAACTCGCCTGCTTCTCCCGCTGTCCCGGCCGAAAATCCTTATGGTTTTATCATAGCTTCCGCTTACAAATTCCTGACCAGTGGGCGAATAGTCCACATCCAGCACGGCTGATACGTGGTCCATGTGAACGTTGATTGGCTGTGTAAAGTGACGTATGTCAAATGTGTATAGATTCGTGTCTTCATTGGCTGCTGTGAGGACGAATGATTCCAGCGGATTCCAGGCCACCACGTTGCTTCGCATCTTCATGACAAGCTTACGAAGAGCGGTTGAGCCTCGCATATCGTACAGGATAATGCTGCGATCGGATGCGGTGCTGGCTAACAACTGGGTCTAGAGTATAAAAAAGAATAGAAGCCGGCAACCGGCGCTGTAGTGCCGCCTACTTGACGTCTAACTTGGCTTCTCGCATCTCCGTCTTATTACGTGTCGACAGAAACCCATAAGGGTTGAAACGTGTAACGCGCGTTCACAGCTTCCGAATATTCAGTGCGAACTGATTGGTTGAATGTTTCAGTGCTAAGTACCATATTTGGAAACCCCTCGCTCTTGTTGTTCCAAATATGGTACTTAGCAAGTTGAATATTCAGAAGCTTGTTTCCCAGCACACAAGGGGCCGTTACACGTTTCAACCCTTATGGGTTTCTGGTGTCGATCAATGGACTATCAGTTCGTCAGTGATTCAAAGTGACCAATTTTGCATCTTGTTGCAGCTAACTGTCAGGTCCTTTAATTTTATACTCAAAATGCTGAAAACTGCATTTCTGAGGCAAAATTTTGTGGTGGAGTATAACAGGGCCTCCTTGAAGAAAGGAGCCTTGAGGCTGGCCACGCCCTGATATATTATACCTTAACCAGTCACCCAGTTTAAAATCTTGTGGACAACCCGTTCCTCAGTCCTTGCACGTGAAATGTCCACTTCCGGCTGCTTTCTGTGGTTCAAAAGCATCGCGTGCTTAAGCTCTCTACTCTCTTTCGTACAACTTCATCACAACGTCACAGATTAATGATGGTAGAAACTAGAAAGTAAACTATCCTTGAGAGACTATAATTTTTTGTTGAATTTTTGACCTCGGGTATTTCTGGGAGAATTCTCGACAGTTATGCAAACCCTCGACTGTGTCTGGGATTCGCATAACTGTTTCGAATTCTCCCAACTCCCTCCTCAAAAAAATGACATTCACATGTAATAGCTCAATTGATAGAACAATACACCGGTACACGCACATGTATCACAAAAGTCACAGGCACAATCCCTTTAAAGCCTGAATTTTCAGACTTTCCTTCTGTTACTGCTTAAGGAGGGTGGTTCTAAACTACAAAACTGTTGCTATGGACCCCTTCAAATAATCATAGTGTGTTCTATTTAACATTTCTGTGTCTGGTTTTAAACTCACAACCATATTTGGTACATTGTAAATCAAGCGACCAAAACAGAAAATGCCTAAAAACTCAGCGAGTTAACTATATTTTTCACAAATTTCTAGCGCAACAGTACAGAGAACATGGCACACGAAATGCAACTGTACCTCTATGGGGTTAAACTTGACGCTGTGTATAGTATCTACACCCCAAGTGAAACTTCGGATGGGATTGGATCTGTTTTCGTTCCAGATGTCAACTTGCTCCCCACATGTTGCAAACATGGTATCCCTCTGGTGATGATCAATTCCATGATAGATGTTCTAAAGAAAGAAAACATATCGGTAACACAGGTAATGAAAAGACATGCAACCAAATTTTCCACAATTTAATTATCAATGTTAAAAATGGTTTACAGCTTCATTGATAGCAGTTCTTCGCATTGCAGGTCTGTCATTCATATTTGAAGCTGGCAGGGATGTGCATGCCATTGTCACCATTGTGGTATATTAAACATAGGCATAGTCTGATGCTACTCTGCTTTGAATAAATTTGATTAGTATAATTACATTAGGTGATTATTGAAACTTTTCTGCAATAATCACCTAAGCGGTTTTCCAAAATGGTCGCAAGCCGTTTTGCCGAGGTGACAGACAAAGATCCCAGATCCCTAAAATCCGCATCCTCCGCATAATTACGATATTTTCCGCATAAAAAAGAAGAAATGCCTGATATTAGTGATAAAGCAGCTGCTTTAATACCATCCTCACAAACATAAAAGCCACAGAGATTGACTATTTTGAAACGCTTATTTTCCTGAACATTGAAGAAAACATGCCATTTCGTTCACAAGATGAAAGTTCGTAAGCGGTTTCCACACATTTTTCGGTAATGAGCCTGGACTCTAGTCAAACCGTTTTCATAACATACCCTAGGCTCACAATTTTTAAAAAAGATGCAAGAAGGTATGAAAATTTAGCCACAAGTTATAGCAGCAAATTAAATTGCATCATTTGTAAAAGTAGGGACAATCATTGCGATGAAGTTGTACAAAACAAAATAGGAGCCCACAATACGTATGTGTAAAAAACCGCTGAAAATGGTGAGCCCTATGGGCTCGTGCAATTTTGCTCATCTTCGAAAAAATTTATGTGCTTATTTAGTCCAAATTGCACTTGAAATCATGTGATTGCCTACAATGATACTAATCACCTGAGTGTGTAATTATACTAAAACAATTATTCACCTCAGGCTCAGTGAATATCAGGTAATAAAAACCTTGGTATTCACCTCACCAACTGTGAATATTATTGTTAAATGTAGAGCTCTTAGAAAGTTACAATAATGTACATGTAACAGACCCAGACCCAGACCCAGCATTTTGACACTCCTGTCTAGCGTCTACATCAGGGGTGAGGGGATGTTGTCGCAAGGGTCCTTCTTTTATATTTTTATATCACCCCTGAGGAAGACAAAATGCTAAATCTCTGCATTTAGCTTTTCTAATATTCATACCTTGCCAATGATTGTGTTGAGTGGATCAGGGGCTGTTGCTAAGCTTAAATCCAAGCATTGATCCATACTCCACTGTTTAATAACTTTGTCATCGCCAACCTGCAAGAGTATGAAAAGAAATTAACTTCACATATGATACATGTAACTAAATCCTTTGCGATTTTAAAGTGTGCCCATCCTCAACCTTCGTTTTCATTGCTAAGGCCACCAACATCAAACATGCTACATTAAATTTTTCTTCAATTCATGTATTTCTTGACCTAAATCCTTACAATCATTTCACTTTAAACCTGCTAAAAGTGATTTGACCCAATGGTTAGGAAATGAAAGAAAAGTCTCTCAAATTGAAGTAAAAATCGTCTTGGAAATGCAATAAATCTATTCAAATTCAGCTGATGAAGTTTGTAGGGCCATATTGACTTGTACCTCTCACGAGAGGTGAGAGAAATGAATGCCTCTTTTTCGTAAACTTTGCACAAATTTAGCAATGTTTTCTCCGTTTTCAGAGCATTAAAAAGTAGTCTGTACAATTCCCTCTCCTTTATTCAGTCAATTGGCGCAACAATAGTGCAACGACAACTCTGAAACACTTTAAACTTGACTGCTTATCTTTGTCTAATGATGATGGCAAGCAGTCAAAACACAGCAGTCTACATTAATTTTATGTGGCCACATTGCACACAACCTCCCACAGTATAATTAGCATGGCATTGTACAGTGTACCAGTATATTTTTTGTAACTACTTTACCACAAATACCACCACCTTTTCAGGCTTCCAGGCACGTATTTTAAGGCAGGGTGTCAACAAGGAATTCCAGCAGGTCAAATTTCCACAGCTCCTGGCCCACCAAACCATTATAAATTTTCTATATAATTTTGTTGGGTCCTAAAGCTGACCTTCTAGGGTTTTTAACCTGAGACCCCCCTTTTCCGAAACACTGCTTTTTGTTCACAGGTGCTATGTAGGCATCCTAAAGCACCTCACTCTAAAAGCTTTAACACAGACCAAGAACAAAACTTAATTTCATCTACCATCTGATTTTCAATAATGAAACCTTACAGTGACAAATGTGTTTCCAGAAGGACTGACACATAACCCACGAACAAACCCTGAGTGAGCAGTCAAAGTTCGGAACCGTTCACGTCTGGGTAAACTCCACAAGCAAACCTGAAAAACAAATTAAATTTTATAATAATAATAATAATAATAATAATAATAATAAGCATTTATATAGTCAATCAGTGCAAGATGAAACTCGACCACTGAATACCCTTTTAAACCTGCCAGAACGACCTAAGACAATTGGACTGGAGAGGCAGGCAGGCTTTATTTTGTAAATATATTTTGCTAGATCGTAATTATGAAGCTAAAATATGAACCTTTGATAAAGACGGTGAAAAACACAAACATTGCATCTGGGCTCCCTGTGGTTAAATCGAGTTACCACTGTATATGTTCGATAAACACCTACCTCTCCATTGCAAGAACCAGACAACAACACGGATAAACTTCTAGGATGTCTGGTAATACAATTCACGCCATCTGTGTGTCCATCAAGCGATCCAACAAACGGTTTTGCGAAAACACGCTCGAGTTTGACCGCATTCAACGCCCGTGTGTATTCACGTGGAGCTTCCAAAGGGTGCAACGCTGGGTCGAGATTACGATGAAGTTTGTGAATTTCTGACTTGTTCTCTCGCACATAATCTGCCGGATTCCTCGACAAGACTTTCACCTTCATATTTTTTTAGAACTATGGCTTGGGATAACAGTTTTCTCATCCAACAAGTCACATATCGTTTTGTAGCATCGCCATTTTGTTCAGCAGTTGGTCAGCAGTTACATCAGCCTCGTTTTGATAAAGCTGGAACATGGTTTCCATGGCAACTACCCCAGAATTTGGAACAAGATGGCGCTTCCTTTTAGTTGTTTTTTCGATGGACTCATTTCAACTGCTTCCTTTAACTCATGTTTTTAACTTTTGATAATGGTAGGTAGAGGTTTTGTCACAGTTTTCTAATCCATTAATATTCGAGTGAATCTCTTTGACGTAGCCTAGAAATTAAAACGCACTATTTAAGCTCTATTTCCATTCCTGCAAAAGTGCTTGGAAAGGATTGTTCATTCTGCGATTTATGATCATGTGGCACCATTCCTCCCTGACTGGCAGCATGGGTTCATTAAAGGAAGATCATGTGTAACTCAACTTGTCGTAGCGTACCATCATTGGGCCAAGTGTTTGGACGAGACTCGATAGACTGACGTTGTGTTTCTTGACTTAATTGCCAAAGTGTTTGATCGAGTACATGTACCTCATGACATCTTACTACTAACAAAACTTATTTAATTTCGGTATTGGCGGTTCCCTCTTGAATTGGTGTGCAGATTACTTGTATGAACATTATCAGAGAGTCATCATCGACGGCCAGCACTCTTCCTGGTCTAATGTTACATCAGGAGTTCCCTAGGGATCTATCTTGGGTCCTCTTTTTTTCGTTATCTTTATCAGTGATTTTCCTGACTTCGTCTGTTCTGGTAATACCATCGCCCTTTGTACTGACGACTGTAAAACTTCAAGAGTAATTGACAATTCTCATGATCATGGCACTTTGTTTCAAGAAGACCTCAACAATCTCTGGACTTGGAGTAAATTAAATAGAATGGGTTTTAGTATTAAAAAGTGTAAAATAATGCGGATATCTAGAGAAGTGCAATCAGTAAAGACTGAACTTTGTATGAATGAATCACTTCTTGAGGTGGTTCTTGAATTTAAGGACTTGGGTCTGCTTGTCGACCGTCACCTATCCCGGAATTCCCACATGAATGTCTCCAAAGCCAAGAGAATGCTGGGCCTAATATCCCGTACCTGTAGGGACTTTGCTGCTGTCACAACTCTCAAGACACTATATTGCTCTTTTGTTCAATCTCACTTAGAGTATGGCTCTGTTGTATGGTCTCCGTACACCCAACAGAACATTGACATCATAGAACGTGTCCAGAGAAGAGCTACCAGGCTCATCCTCAAGTCAGACATTGACTATGCCTTCTGTTTAAAGAAACTCAATCTTCAATCACTTGAGCAAAGGCGATTTATGGCAGATGTCACATTTCTAAACAAGGCACTCAATGGTTATCTAAATGTGGACCTCGCTAAATATCTGAATTTCTAATTTCTACTCCAGGCAAGATCATTACATCGTCAGGGGTTGTAATAGTATGAGGCTAAAAAAGAACTTTGCTAGAACAAATTTAATATTATAAATTTTCTTATTTTAATAGGATAGTAAACTGTTGATAGCTGGAATAGCTTACCTAGTAGTATTCATATAATAGCTCTAATTTGAAGACCTTTAGAATTAAATTGATGAAACATTTAACTCAGTCTTAATTAATTTCATGTAACTACACAAAATCTTTTTTAGGTTATATCATTATTCAATAATCATTTTTATCATTATTTTGAAGTGTATATCTAGGTGATCTGCCTCGTATAGGGTCTCAGACTCTTTTGTGTATCATCCTTATGGCGCTATATTTTCCTTCTCTTTTTTCTTCCTCCTTTGTAATACATTTATGTTGCCATTAAATAGTAATAAAGAAATAGAAACAAATAAATAAGAATTTTACTACTATTTTTTCTTATAATTCTTCACGCAGGAAAAATCTTCCTCCAGCGTAAAGTTGCCAAATGTCGAGAACACAACTATAAGAGAGGGAGAGAGATTCCAGGCCAAAAACTGGAAAGTGTTGAGCAAAAAAGATGTACAGAAGCTTTCACCGCAGCAGAGGAGCAAATACTTAGCGGTAAGAAATAAGCAGCTGAGGGATGTATACAAAACATAGACCCCAGGTCCATGGACCACCACTGTGGACCCGGTCCATGTACTACCCCTGTGGACCACCGCTCATTTTGCAAAGTTACAAGCAGAAAGATCTTAAGACAAGAAAGAGAAGTCATCCTGGTACTTACAGTATCTGGACAATTTAAACAATAATTATTGTCTCTTTTACTATACAGCCTATACCTAGGAGCGATGTTTTCACAGACCGCGATTTATTGACGTCATAGCATCACCAAACAGGAACTGTCTTTGTTTCTTGCGGAAAAGGTTGACTAAAAATAGAGATTGACATAGGCTTAATATGGAAGTTGTTTGCTCCTAGTCATGGACTACTGCTCAAATTGATTAGATAAGTGCAACAATCACTTCTCTCTTTCGTCTAAAGATTTTTCTGCTTGTTACTTAACAAGATATAAGGGGTGGTCCACAGGGGTAGTCCATGGACCAGGTCCATGAAGGGGTCCATGGACTGGGTCCACACTAGGGTGGTCCATGGACCTGGGCTCCAATTGTTTTGTTTTCGTCCCTTTCTGAACTTCTAGATTCCTACGTTTCGGTATTTCCAAAATGAAATATGTATAACTTGCAAAAAAATAAAAACAACAACAACAACAAATAAAATTGAGAAAAATAAAAATAAAAGAAACATTTTCTCAATTTCATGTTGTTGTTATTTTTTGTGTATTATAAACTTAGGATTCTGGAAGCTAAAAAGGGCTTAAATATCTACTTTCTCACGCATGTATATTTACTGTAGCATCAAGTAATTGGGTCATTCCAATTTTATCTGCACCCCTGTCCCCTTTTTTTTTCAACGGTCTGCACAGAACCTGTTGGAATCTGAGATTTTCATTTTATCCCCTTGGAATCATTATCTTGCCAAAAAAATTTGGACGATCCATTATCATAATCGGGAGCCATCTTGATGCCTCAGTGAGCTCTTTTCTTTTGCACTAGTTTGATGGAGAGAAGAGCTCCAAGGAACCCCTCAAACAGAGGTTCTCTTGTTGTTTGTTGTAGAGAATGACAGTATCAAAATGGATTATAGCATCAGGGTTGTAGCTAAGAATAAATTCATCCGGTTGAAGGTGCTTAGCGACATCCCTGTAACATAGTTGCTTAGCAACAGGCTATCAAAGGACAATCAAAAAATCAGACTCTTTGGCAGGATTTGAACTTACAACCTCAGTCTAACTGCACAGATTTTGTGCTCTACCCATTGAGTCACATAAAATTTAAATGTGAAGTCAACAAATTCCTCAAAGCTTGCCAGTAGTGCCTTGTTCATCACTGACAGTGCTGTGGCTCAGTTAACAGAAGATGATGCCAAGGAGAAAAATAAATGTCACACTGTACATGTAGCTATATCAATGGTGGCAAAAAGAATACAAGGTTTGATTAAATTATTTTATTGTAGTATGAGCCAGCTCCTAAGGAATGCAATGAGGCCATGTCTGCTGCAAGGAAAAGATTAAAGGACTTGGAAAAGTCAAGACGAATGTAAGCTTTTCAAATTATTGTATTACAGTATATTACTGGAAGGTCACTTATCCACATGGATTAACCAAAAATAACCAACAAAAGTACAGGACACACCTTTAGAGAGTGTTTAATCTGTTCCTTGGTGGGATTTCAACATTATAATCTGAATTATCGAAACACAAAGTCAACGGAAACCATTTACAACTCTACCGCGGAATTTTAATTACTGAGGGTTTACCTCATTTGGCTTTCCCGCGGCAACTTTGGCCAGGAGCCTAGCCGTAAATTTCCCTCGGCAGAAAATCGGCCTACCGCGGGAATACTGAGGGAAAGTCGCGACAGGGTGATGCGGCAATGACGCGGTAAAGGGGTCAATATTTTCAGGCGGTACTGTACCTAATCCTTCCTACTGTACCTACATTTATTTAATTTATCTATTCTCATTTGCAATCTTTTCTTGCATAAGAAGGGGATTTTCAGTGGGAGTTTTGTGGTCGAGTTCTATGAAGAGTGTGCTAATTTGCAGATTTTGCCATAGCCTGAAGTAACCATTGTCCAATTAATAATAATGTTATTTATCAAAGTTACCAATCAAGAGGTACTTACATGTAGTTAATTTGAATCACATGTATTCAGACTGTAAACCCCAAGGCAAATAAACTGAGGTTGATAGATTATATTTCCCACTCATATTTTGTCTACTACAATGTACTTACATTGTTTCCCTTAGCAATTCAAACTTCCACCTTCCTGCCATGCGATTCGCTTGATCTGCATAGCGAACAAATTGAATGTCTAAATAAATGCAGCACAAGTTCTGACTTTGCCTGTTTTTCAGTAATAATTTTATATCATGATGTCAAGCATTTCCATCGATCGTTCGCTCATTACAATTATGACTTTTGATTTTTACTTGATGAGGAAACCAGATAAAGGAAATTTCACTTAGCTTGGTTTGAAATGAGAGCTAAGGATGTATTTACGGATTACGGCAGCAATCCAAAGATAAAACCTTATTCCAAGAACACTCAAGCAAGGCTGAATTTCTCTCTTTCATTCTAACTTTCATAGTCAGATTCATGTACATTGCTAAGTGGAAAATACATGCAATCCGCATGTAATGAGCATGGCAATTTAACTCCTGACAAATTACATTTACACACAGTCTGCGTGTAATTTCAGGCACTTGTAATAGTTTGTGTAAAATTTTACATGCATGTAATGTGCGTGTATTTTGCCGTAATTTCGCCACTTTGCACGCATTTTACACACGCTGCTATTCCTGTGGCGAGTGCTGTGTATTAATAATAGTAGTTGACTATCAACTTCAGAAGGGAACATTTTCTTCAGTTTTTGGGTGGAGGAATTCTTTTCATTTGAACTTTTCCCTGAGGCTAACTTACTTCTGTAATATTGTTGTTTGATTTGTGTAGTTATCAGAAACCACCACCAGTTGAAGAGGTGATGGAAAGTGAAAGACATATAAAGATTATAGGACAGCTCAAGTAAGTTTTTGCAATAAATTTCTCCTGGGACATGAAGATGTCCCAAGAGAAATCGAAAACAATGCCTATGCAAATTTTTGGGGGATAAAAGAGAAGTGTATTATGGGATTTGACAAAGTAGAGAATGTTAGATATCAAAATTGGGCTTGCATCTACATGTGATTATTTGCATTTCTGGATATGAGCGAAATCATTATCATTTTACTATCAGAGCAGCAGAAGCCAGAAACAGAATCAGACTCACAAGACTGAGATACCAAAACAACAAGGTAAGTTCCATTAATTTTAGGGGCGCTATTTAAAGACAGTTTAACTGTCAGACCGTGGCAACAATCTTTGAAGTTCCCGAACTGTCCCCCCTTTCCTTGATTCTTGTTCCTTGCTAAAACTGAACTCAGGTGATATGAGTGCCATTCTCGAAGATTCAGAATTGGCCAACAATATTTAATAGCAAGTGTTGCGTTTAACAAAGTGTTTTCCTTGCCCTTGTTCTGGATTTCATGCATTTTTTTGTGTAATGTACTGAATAATAATAATTAGCAAATTGATACTTTTATTTTTAAAGTACATGTAACATAACAAGTAGCACATAAGTATGACTGCATCATTCTGTATAATTTTATGACACAGGGGTTTTCTGACACACACATGATAAAAAATTATTATATATATATATAAAGTGTGAAACTTGATTTTCGTAAAACAGTTCTCAATACATAGAAGTAGAGCGTAGTATTATATATATAGCCTGTTTCGTGGTCACCCACTCATCAGGGGATTTTTATATATCTTGAGTATAGTCTATCCTTGAGTATAGTCTATCCTTGTGGTAGAGTGCTCGATGCATTTCGCAGAGCGTAGTATACGTATATCTGAGGATTGAACTAATCAATAAGACAATTAACTTCTTCTGTGACTCTGAGTTTCACGCTTACGCGATGATAAGACAGACTTTATAATTATGTAATTATACCGGTATGTGTTATTAGCACATACAGCATATAAAAATAATTATATACCGGTATATACATAAGTTGAAGGATTAAAGAGGACGCATCGATTCTCTGTTCAGAACAGAGAATCGATGCGTCCTCTTTAATCCTTCAACTTATGTATACTTATAGCTCTGCTACCACAGCATTGAGCACTTAACGCCAAGGTTAACTCCACCTCCACATTTATAATTTATTATAACTTTAGAGATGGACAACTCTCCATCTTTAAACTAATAATTATATAAAATATATTTATTTATTAAAAATAAGATTTCCAGCATTTTCATTGGCTCGACAGACACAGGCTATCAGTTCATATTTGTTTTTTTTTTTTAAGCTTAAATGTAGAAATTAATTTGCATTCATGTTTGGACAAAATTAAAAGGAAATGCAATGGTGGGCTTTTTAGCTAACGACTGACTGACTGACTTATTGATGGACTAGTTAATTTTTTTTCCAGCGCTCAGAAGTTAACCATTTGATTTCATGCCAGCCAACAGCACTAAAAGCAGTGCGTTTGCAGAGTTTAGTACCACCTAATCCCGAGAAGATTCGCATCAGAGATTTGTTAGTCAAAAATGAGGTCAGTACAACTTGGGAATTTAATTTCCCTTAAAATAGAGATGTTAGTTTTTACTCTGTTAAAACCATACTAATAAGGCATACCTTGTATGCTAACGTTCTCCTCTCACAATCTGAACCTTTGTTCGCACTGCAGAGGGACCCACATTTTTGTGGAATAAACATGCATGTTTTGCCTTTCGGGTCTAAAACTACTTTATGGTTTAATATCCGATAAAGCACTCCTGCTCATTTTTTAATATTAAACAGTACTTTATGACAATTTTTGATGAGTACTTTTAAATTAACGCCAATGTACTTCAATGCAAATTCCTTTTAATTACCAGTAATATTTTTACAATGACTGCAAATTCTCGCGCGCTCATTGACTAATTTTTATTGTCAATAACCGGACGGACATATCAAATTATAATTTATGCAAAATTGATGCAATATTGGTGGCGTCAGCTTGAAGAAAATTGAAGTTTCTCGCATTTTTGTCTCGCCTTCTTCTGGTGTTTTGACTTAATTTTGATCCCTCTGCCTTTTTGTTATTGTAAAAAACAAATTGATTTAAGTTTTTCATGCGTCTGTCCTGTTATTGACAATGAATTTCGTCATAATATTGTCAAAGCAGTCTGCGGATCCACTCGGCTGTTTTTTTTTTTTTTTTTTTTTTTGCATCGTTTAAATCCGCCTTATTTTCAAAAATGGTACAATAACCAACTTCCAGGCAGCAGTTGTTCAAAAGGTTGATAAATCATTATCCATTCTAAAGATAGTGCAATTGGTTTCGCTATTTATTAAATTCATTTAGAAATCGCTTTTGATCCTTGCAATCTGATCAGGTCTCAGCAGTGCGAGTTATTCATGAATTGCACTATTTTTTGCTCTAAATTGTACCCCAGCCAATGAGAAAGGAACACTAAAACAAACCAACCAATCAGATTTCAAGGCTTGTTTTAAAAACCCAATCACCTGTAGGAAAATAAAAGACAAAGAAAGCCATTGTGGCGAATTTTGCAACCAATTTGCTTCCAGAACCTTGCTTTTTTTTAAGAAATGGATAAATTTAATTACTTACACTAGTTATCGTTTCTGAATGATGATAATGAGCTCCTTCAGGCTGAAGACCTACATGTAGTGGAGTTTCCAACTTTCAGTATTCATTTTGTGTGCTTTTTATAAACCGGCAACTGGATTAGTAAAAGACATGTATTGGTACTGACTAAAATCCTGTATTTGAGAGATTAAATTGTGCCATTTCTAAATGGATGTAGTAAAGCGGTAATTGAACTGTGTCATGCAATTTTGGTCTGAAATCAAACTTGTGATTTCAAATCGAACTCGCATGCGATTTTGAAATCACATGTATGATTTCAGACCAAATTGCACTTCACTCAGTGCAATTACCATAATGATTGAAGTGCTACTATGACGAAATTCACATCTTTCCTATCTAAGCCATGAAAAAAGATATCTCAGCCAATTTGTATCAGATCTGAAATGCTTGATTCTTTGCAGTGAGATTCTAGTAGATGTGCTCCACAATATAAGCATGCAGTTTTGTAACCATGGCAACATATTGGGTTCCAGACCTCCCTGATATTAAAGGCTGAGTTTGCTTTGGCGTTCTATTTTGATATTTGCCAATGGTGCCTCATCTGCATGATCCTGCAAGCATATAGATATGTTAGGTCGAGTTTGTGGCCTTGTTAAAAGTTTTTCTAGCTTAAGATCACCAAAAATATTGAAGTCAGGTTGGAGGGGACTGGAAAAGAGTGAGCTGCCATGGGAACCAATTTCTTTATATCTGTAGGTGTGTTGCCTGTAGAACTATTAGTCTACCAAGTTTCAATGGTCTCTGCTGCAAATTGACGGAGATAGCTCTATTTGTATTTGGGTTCAGTGAATGATGTCATCAGTCCTCTCATTTGCATATTTTACGCATTTTTCAAACTTAAGGACGGTACCTACTATTGTTATTGCGCATACCTTCTGCGCATCTCAAGTGTCGGTGATGCTTACTAATACAGGGATATTTTTGCGCGGTTTAAAATTATGCAGAGAAAGTAGATCTTAGTAAGTACTATTGGTATCCAAAAAGAAAATTAGGGGCAGCCATGCATTTTTCAGAGATAATTAAGCTTCAATTTGAGAAAGAATGCCATACATGGCTCTGTATTTTAAAGCTTTTTACAGATAATGTTTGTGAATTATCTTTGAAAAATGTGTGGTTACCCCCAATTGTCTTTTTCGATTTCAATAACACTTGTTAAGATCTACATTTCCTGCATAACCATAAACTAGGGCAAAAATACCTTTGAATTAGTACTCTGGCACCGTCCTTAAATATCTGCGGAACCAATGCAGAGATTTCCAAATGGTAAAAGGCGTTTTTAATAGTTCTGGGAATTCTGTGTGATAAACCTAAAAATCATGGAATAAAAATTTGATCATAGTCAAGAAGTGGCACTTAAATGAAGACTTATCCACTGGATAGTGGTTTATCTGGCAGATAGCACTATCCATCATTTGAACAAATGGGGCCAGGTTGTTTACCTTCAAAAGGGGATAGAATTAGGAATTTAGGTCTACTACGGCTACGTCAGCAAAAACGTCTCTTAAAATTGCATGTTCGCTTTAAAAAAAAAACGTTTCTGCCATTTTTCAGTTTGTTCAACTTGAACAAATTGTGAGTGGAGCTTTGAGGATCATTGTCAAAACACTTGGTGTTGTTTGTTTACATGTACGTTTTCCATGATTCGTCAGATTTGGTGATTTCATTTTGCAGATTCTCAAATAACGGAAAAGGGATGTGTTTTTCCTCCTTAAGGAGGCTGGAACCAGTTTAAACGCTTCCAAGTAACGCTCTTATTAGAAGGATCGGCACCACAATGTTGTATCATGTATTGGCAATATTGTGTTACCAAATGAAACACGAATTATTGCTGAACAAGATAGAGTCATTATTGTGATGTGATATGTCACCGTGGCAACGGCCAAGCCCTGTAATTAAAGACACCCTTTATTTTGTCTTTAGTTGCGTATATCTCAATAACGAATTCAGTGACCCCCATTTTTTATTTCCAAAAAGTAATCAGAAGGGCATGATGAAACTTTCTGCAAAGTTTAAAAAAAAATCTTTTTAGTGGATTCAGAGGCACCTTAATTTTGTGATTTTTTAAGGTAGCTCTGAATCCTGTCAACAGAATTTTTTAAAACTTTGCCGAAAGTTTCATCGTGGCATTCTCATCACTTTACAGCAATAAAAAGGGGGTCACGTTGTTCGTTTTTGAGATATGAGCAACTAAATCCAAAATATAGGGTGTTTTTGCTGGGCTTTCCCGTTGCCAAGGTAACTTATCACATCACAATAATGATCACACCTTGTTTGGAAATAATTGGTGTTTCATATGGTACCATAACATTGCTGTTATGTGATAAGGTGTTGTAGCGTTATTCCATCTAATCAGAGAGTCTCTAAGTGTTGAAACCCTTTCGAGCCTCCTTAAGTAATATTTTTGGATGTCACAGCGTCGTAGATCTTACTTATAGTGCCTATTTTTTGCTATTATCCTCTTCATTTTTCAGTGGGGTGGTGATACCCTCTCCCCAGAGCCGAGTTGCGCTGAGCGGGACTTGTGTCCTAAAATGCGCAAAGCGCGAATTTTGCGCTATTCACTACTTGCACAAATCCCATAATAAACCTCTTTTACCCCACAAAAATCTGCATAGGCATTGTTTTCGACTTCTCTTTGGACATTTTCATGTCCCAGGAGAAATTGCAAACAATAGTTATGCAAAAGTTTTGGGGGGTAATAGAGGTGTATTATGGGATTGTGCAAGTAGTGAATTATCGCAAAAAAGATCCCACGTGAATGAACAAACCAAACCCTGAATCTAGTACAGCTGTGTGGTATCTGCGATTTTTCTGAGCAATGATAATATTGTCCTATTTTTTTCTTCAGCGTTGTCGAGTGAACAGTTTATTGGAGGACGAAACAGGATTGGAGACTGCACGCATCCTCACGTGATATTGCATCGTGTGACGCACTGATTGGTCAACAGTGGGATGATCACGTGCACCCGTAGACTTGCCCCTAAATCCCCAAAGCGGTTAAAGAAAACCATTACGGGCAAAATCTTACACTCCTCCAGCGCTGAAGCTTGAAATTTTGCATTCATTTATTTACTACCTGTATCTCGTTTTTAGACTCTCCAATATGACAAAGTTCTTTTATTGTTTTATACTTTTGTGCATTTATTTTTACTTTCAAGCTAGACTCTGTATCATAAGGTACTTTTGGTGAGTAGAGGTATAAAAGGAGTTCGTTATGATTTGAATAAATATGTATAAATTTGAACAACGTAACTATCTGTACAATGAAACTCTTTAGAAAGAGGCTCGCGTGTCATTTAAATACTACCATAATTAAAAAATATATATTTATATATTCTTTGTGCAAATGTTCCAATTTTTCAAATGTTTTTTGATTGTGAAATTTCGCTCCTGATGCAACGCGCAAAGCTTGCAATTTGACCCAAAAGGCATCGCTTTACTTTGAAATGTAAACCGATGCCTGCTGAAAAAGTTGCCCGTCGTGTTCCTCTGTTAACGTAATTTGTGCGACCCAGTGAGAGAAATTTCACAAGAGAGACTAAAAGATATGTTAAATGGTGTTGTGATACAACGTTTGCGAAGTAAAATATTTTATGTTAGGTGGACAAACGTCATTCTTTTCTCTTTGCAATGAATAGTTCAATAGCTACTTGCTGCGCGCGATAACAATAACTATATTTGTCACCTCTGCTTATAAATTGTGCGCGACGAAGATATGTGCGAGTAAGATGGGATCGGAGGTGAGGGTTCAAACATAGGCCGCTCATCTCTGGGTCTGCGACTTGCAGTCTGTGACGTCACCTCTTTATTAACCTTGATATTTATCCCATGTTCACTGCGCGTGCGCACGAAATCTCTTCTCTTCTCTAAATCATCGATGTCAAACGAACTAGTCTTCGCTCTTCTGAAGTGTCTAGGTTTTGATAGGCCTTTTCGCGGCATGAAATCGAGGTCTTCTTCCAAATCGTTTCCATAGATATGCCCTCGATCCGGGAATGCTACACGCTCGTCTGTCAAGTCAAAGGCGTAAACCGGGGTAACCTGGCTTTTCCTTGGCCTGCCTCGCGCCTCCTCAAACGATTGAAGTGGCTGTTTTTTCGCGCGCTCCAACGCGTCGACGCCACGCGTCGTCTTCACTTTCCTCCCAGGGATGCGAATGGTGAAGCCGAACCCATCCCTCGTTTGGTAGTCA
>JALIRR010004654.1:22500-34304 GCA_023091755.1 Montipora sp. Colony 1 RG-2022
ATTGAACTTGATTGGTTAAAGAATTGCGATTCAGCGTTTACAATGTTACTTTACAAGCCTCACTGGTGAAAAGGCGGAAAGTGTCATCCATTGAAAACCTACCTGTTTGCTTGAAGAATCTTCGTTCGTCGTGATACTTTGGCTAGTTTCAAAAGGTCCGGTTGGCTTCTACAAGAGAATGCGGCAAGATTCAGATTAATTCGTGAAGCAGTGCCACACAACGCGAGTCATATTATTGTGAATGCTATGGATTCAGTTACCACATGTACAAATTACAATTACGATAAATCGCCGTTCTCATCTTCATTGCCAACACCCTCGGCGCTGCCTGAGTTAATTAATTGTGCGAAAAGACAGTCAGTTTCAAAAAAGCAAGTTGACATATGATGTCACAGAAAGCGGAATGCTCGATCACATCTAAAAAAAGAGCGCGCGAGAGATTAGCGCGAGAATTGCGCGCGAGGACACCTGGGATCATAAACAGTGGCTTTCCTTCGCAAGGTCTTTCATCCACACATTTAGGGCAAAAGGTTGTGGTCAACAATCGAACAAAAAATTCTCCAGAGAGTAATATGAGTTCGCTTAACGTAGACGATTCTAACTTTTTTTGTTTAACAAGTCTTACCGATAACGTGTCCCACCAGGGTTTAGGTTTTTTCTTTTTCTTCTTCTTTTTCTTTCTCTTTCTTTCGCTCTAGAAACAAAAACGCCGAAAGATGTAGCTTTAACAGATTCTAAAAGTCTCACAGACTAGGCATTCCGACGTATGTAGCCAGTGCTTTGGACAGGAAAAAAATAAAAGCGAAAGTCACAATTGCTTTTGCTTCTGATTGGTTGAGAAGAGGGCACGAGATAAATCGTCAGTTCTTTGGAGGCAATGCAAAATCAATGCAAAAGCGCGGGAAAATGCACAGAAAAGTCAAAAATGCTCTTCCCTCTGATTGGTTGCGAAAATGGCGCGAAATTATTTGGCCGCTAGCTGTAGGAGATGCAAATCCAAAGAAAGAAGAGTGAACTTTTTCGACACAACCGAAAACTGCTTCTAATTATTTTCTTTATTTGTTTTGGTATTATTATTTTTGAAAGAGCGGTTTTCAAATGTGTTGAGCTGGGTTCAAATCCTGTCCTTCTGTGTGTAAGCAAATTATGTTTCGTTTCAGTGGTTACTTTCTAATTATTAAATTGAAATGCCTGACAACCAGCTTGATTTATAGAATAACCAAAGTTATTCTCGCATTTTGATTGGTTCTTGCCTATGATCTATTAGGGCCGATTTACACGATACGATTTTGCCGCATGCGACAAGCTCACGACAGGCCTACGACGTGACTTACGATTGTCGCAGCGTTTTAAAACATGTTTTAAAATGCTACGACATTTTTTCTGACGTACACAACAATCGTAAATCATGTCGTGGGCCTGTCGTAAGCCGTTGTCGCATGCGACAAAGTCGTACCGTGTAAATCGGCCCTTAGAGGACAGACACACGATTGACGTCACCCTCAGCTTTTATGCGAGAAGTGCACTTCTACTGTAAACAACGCCCTTTTCCCGCGAATCGACAAGGATGCGTATAGTTTTTGTGCTATGATTGACTCACTTGTCCGTCGTGATTGGCTTAAGACATGACTTTGATTTTGGCTTCATCTATCACGAATAATTGAAAAATCAGCATAAGTCACATCGCTACTTCTGAGTAACCAATCAGAGACCTTACCGGGTTACCACTTTGATCCAGGTCATCTTCGTTGTTGTCCGTGTCATCACCATCAGTATCTGAGTCACTGGAACTTAATTTACCAACAGAAAACTGTAAGTGTCAACATTCTTGTTAAAGCTATTCTAACAGACGCATACTAAAGACAACTGAACTGTCAATAACAACTTTATTTGCACATGGGTTTGTAAATAAACTACGGAAATTCATTCGGTATATTCAGTCGGAGACGTTTGTATTGGTCAAATTTGTCACAGACTGGCACTAGTCACGCTTATTAAGGGGTGACTAGATAGTTCGTTGACGTCATGATTCTCACTAGTGACAGTCCACCCAAGGTCGTGGTAGCGGTGATGACATGGTTTTCAAAGGTAACGAAGCTAAGAAATTACTTCGAAGATTATCTCAAACTACATTACACACAATTCGTTTGTACTTTTCTTACTCTGATTCGTCGAAGCAGTCCACGAGATTTAAGCTCTCCAGTATTTTAAGGCAGCCATTGAAGGAGTCGGCATGTACACTTTTCACAGAAAGCTCCACTTCAACGTCTTCTTTCTTTAACGCGCCTTCAACACGCACATCCATAAAATTCACCGATTTACCACCGGAGGGGGAAAAGGCTTTGATGCCAATGTCGCCAGATCTGTTGCTGACTTCTTGGTTTTCTTCAGATGGAGCATCGGTTCTGTGACCTTCGCGCTCCTCTGATTTTTCGTCTCTCGTTGCGAAGGCTGACTCGTTGTCTGAGAGATTCTTGAGGTGATAATTTCCCAGCGTTTGTCGCAGGATATCGCGTGTCATCTTACAGGCTAATTCGACAAACGCCTGCGTCATTTCGCTCCTGTATCGTAAGAATGGAAAACAGTGAGGTTCATTTCCTAAGCGACAGATCGTCTTGGAGAGCTAGTCAATGCGCGCGCTCGTTTTTATCCCGTGAGAGGTGAAAGTATGTTTGAGAATAACAAAAGTCGTACGTTGGACATGCGGATATAATAGAAAGATATTTCAAGAGAAAGATCAATGAAAGCAGTTGCCAAGAAGCAAAATAAAGGCTTAAAGGGGCACTGTCATGGGCTGCGCATGCTCGAGTTTGTTTGCTCTCGAGCCCACGGAAAATTTTAGCCGTCATCATGGATTCACGCGTGAGTCACGTATATTCGCCGGAGTTTCTCCTTTGTCCACCATGGCCCTCCCCAGTGGACACCATTTTGAATTTGTCGATTCAACTTGAAAAAAGTTAACCTAACACTTTTCAAGTTTTCACAAGACGCTAGCGCATGCGCTTCTCGTGACAGTTTCCCTTTAAACGGGACCACGTTGCTCAATTGCTATTAACGTGGGATACCTGTGGCACTAGGTTAAGATCTGTTTTGAACATTGCTGTTCAAAGTACTTCTTCCGAAAAGTAGGAACAATTGGAAGAGAGGCGATAAATTATTAATTCCGCCACCATGTGCTTTGTTTCTGTTCCAAGTGCGTAGAAAATAAAAGAAATTCTTATAGTTAGTTATACCCCTTATTCCAAAATGGCCGCCATTCTGGTATTCGTTTGTTTGCTTGCAAATTCAAAAGAACATTTAACCTTGAACGATTTAACAAGGGCTAATTTGCAAGAAAACAGAAGAATACCAAAATAAAATATTGGCCATTTTAGAAAAAGGTGTATGACTCCACGATGGTATACACGAAATGAATGTTTCTTACCGATTGCCTATCTTTGCTTCAGAGTATTCCAACAACACCTCGCAGAAATGGCGACCCATCTCCTCAAAGTCACCCACATGAAAGTGTCTTCCTTTCTCCCTAGTTAATGTAAAAATGTAAGATAAGTACACCTGGTGAACTTTATCCCCTTTGCGCTCCGGCGGGTCCGAAGTTCTTCGTGCCCAATCCCCCTCCTCCTTCGAACGCCTGCCAGCTGAGCGTGGTGTCCAACCACAGGCATGCGAGAGCGCGTGACGTCACATTATTTTGAGACAGTTGTAACGGCCGATTCAACTAATCGAGGAAAATGTTCCATAAAAACTTCAAATCGCGATGTTTCTTTTCGAAAACTCATTTTATGGACAGCCAGATAAATAAAGTTCACTCACCTACTATTTTCTGCGTTGTCCTGAGTGATTTGATGGGTTTTTGGGACGCTTCGATTTCCTCTTCAGATCACACGCGTCGTCACATACAATATAAATAGACAAGGCATGCAACTTCCAAGACCGCTCCCGGCCGAGTGCCTCCAGAATTTAGCCGAATTTCTCCCACTTCCAAAGGTCGCTCGCCTCCCAACCTTGGGCACGTAGAATAATTTTGTCTCTCTTAGGGGAAATCTGTGCGTTTTGATTGGCTAATTTGATTTGATCAAATTCAATGGTGCATGACTTCTGCCCACAACATCTGGCAATAACAAAAACCTGAGCGAAGCTTGAAAATCGAGCAGGATTTTGAGGTTGCAGAGCCGTGTAAATTTGACGGTTTTTGGCACGATGCTAGTAAAATTATCGACTTTCTACGTGCCCAAGGTTGGGAGGCGAGTGACCTTTGGAAGTGGGAGAAATTCGGCTAAATTCTGGAGGCACTCGGCCGTGAGCGGTCTTGGAAGTTGCATGCCTTGTCTTTTTATATTGTATGTGACCACGCGTGTGATCTGAAGAGGAAATCGAAGCATCCCAAAAACCTAACAAAATCATTCAAGACAACGTAGAAAATAGTAGGTGAGTGAACTTTATTTATCTGGCTGTCCATAAAATGAGTTTTCGAAAAGAAACATCGCGATTTGAAGTTTTTATGGAACATTTTCCTCGATTAGTTGAATCGGCCGTTACAACTGTCTCAAAATAACGTGACGTCACGCGCTCTCGAATCCTTAAGGTTGTCTGCCTGTGGTTCAACCATTTGTTCGCTGTGAAACGCAATCCACTCTTTCTCAACCCTTACTTTAGCTCCCTCCTATTCGGCAAATCAGGAGGCAGCAAAGATTCGACCAATCAAACCCCTTAATCCACCCCAAACTCAAACGAGGAACGCCTTCGTTATCTTTAACCAAAAACAATCAAAGCTTTTATACTCACATGTCACCAAAGTTTGCGCCACAGAAAGTAGCCTCCATGGTGAAGCTATTGGCGATTCCCATTTGTCGCCACATCACCACGCGCGCAGTTGATTCCTTGCACTTGCGTACTCGAAACTTACATCCACTGAACGAGAACTTATCGGGAGCCTTGCAGCAAGAACAAAACAAATTGTTATTGGACATAAAATTTCCATTAGTGTGCGAGTACGATTTTGCCCTCTGAGGGAGGGGAGGGGAGGTCATCTTTTTAACAATCCTTACTCCGAACCACATTCGTTATTATGTTGTGATTCAAATTTATACTTGGTTTAAATTTTATCTTTCCATTTTTCTTGGGTATAATAATGTATGATAATGAGATTGAAACAACAGAGGATAAAATTTAACCACGGAAAAAATTGCATTACAACAACTACTCCCACAGAGATTCTTCCAGAGAAATTTTATGATAAAGGTTTTCGTGAAATAAAGCAATTTATTATATAATCACGAATGAAATACCAAGTGAGCTTTCGCGCGAAAACATGATACTAACATTGTCAGTTGAGTATGACACTAGGGTTGTTTGGTGACCAAGTTTCATCGTTAAAGTTACCATGTTGTCAAGGGAAACTTGCTTGGTTTCCAAGGGTAACTTTTCGGGGTTTGACGTCATTTAACTGGTAACGATCGCCAGTTTGAATTTAACAGTTACCATTTGTAGATTTTGGCAGGCTCATCGCTCGTGACGTCAAGGCTCTAAAAGTTACACTTAGAAACGAAGGAAGTTGCTTTGACAACATGGAAACTTTAACGCTGAAAATTTGTCAGCAATTTTCCCTAGTGTCATACTCAACTGACAATCGTAGTATCTTCACACGCGAAGGCAACATGTTATTTCACAAGTGAAAAGATCACTGTTGCTATGCTTACATATGAAAATCGCGCCTTTCGATGCCTTTCGTGAAATGACTTAGTCTTTCATTGGTGTTTATATAATAAATAGAATATTACATGGCCGCTTGGAGAGACGAAATGTCTCTTCGAGTTTTGAAATATTTTTCAACACCAGAAGAGAAATTTCGTCTGCTGCCAAACCAGTGGATATACAATGAATAACTTTGGCCAATCACAACAGACGGAGACACAATCAAATATGCCAATCACGACACAAAACAAATACAAGAAACCGGCCAAAAACGAGGGAAAAAAGGTACGTGTGAGACCAGATATGTCCAGGCCTCGGTTGTTCAAACGATGGATAAATCACTATTCTGCGGATAAGCACTAGCAAAACCACTTTGAGTTATCCAGTGAATAGCGCTATCCACCCTGTGGAGAGCATTTCTGGGGCTAAGAATGCAAATAATGGGCCATTTCCGAGTTGCTGTTTGTCTCGGTTTCGAAATGAGTCTTGGTGCTCAACTATTGTCAGGGAAATGAGTTTGAATTGCATAAGAATACCCAACTCATTTGCATGTCAACGCTTGTGCACCAGGACTCGCTTTGAAACTGAGACATGCAGCAACTCGGAAATGGGATATTATATGCACGCGGATTTCAATAAGCGTCACGAAGTGTCCCGTTGCTCTTCTCGCCAACTTCGACATCACTCGTGTCTCGGAATACAGACAATATACTACGTCACAAAGTGTCCCCCAAATGCTGCCCTTGACGTAAAGATTAACTGCTGCATTTACCCAAAGCTAAAAATAACGATAACCTTTACCCTTGCCTTAGCAAATGCTTAGACTTCAAGGGACACTTTGAGCTTGCATCAGAAGCACATGATTTTGAAGCGTGTAACTTGCAACTCTTTTCCTTGGAACAAAGCCACGTTACATCCAAATAAGGAAACTTTTAAACTCAAAAAACTCTAGCTCTGAACCGGAGGTTAAACGCTTTAAGATCACGATCTTCTGGTTTGCATCTAATTTCTTGCATTCCTGGACATAAGTGTGCGAGATAGTTCTACTTTGTCTCTGATTGGATTAAAATTTGGCACGAGATTTTTAAGCCAATTACTTCATCTAGTAAAGCAAAATCAAACCAGTCACAGACCGCTTAATAGACCATTTTACAGAAGTAGCTAAGTTACCTAGCGTAAGAATGGAAGCGAGGCTGCCGGTGACCCTGTTTTGATACAAACTTGCGTGCTTTTGTAATGTCAATACGGACTAATTAGAATTACAATAACGCAATTTACATGATAAAAAAGTAGTGGGGGCTGTATCAATTACAAGGTCACCGGCAGCCTCGCAGCCATTCATTGGCTAGGTCGCTAAGCAAACAAGTGTAAAATGGCCTATTAATAGTATTACCTTTTGTGACATCATCCATGGGAACAATCGCTCTTCTAAGAAGTCACTCACGGACGCCATCTTGGGATCTGCCGTGCACCCGTACATGAAGACATTGGGTTTTCGACTGTGACCGTGTAGATCACAGTAAATGATGACCTAAAATTAAACAATATCCACTAACTTCGAGAACAAATATTTCTTGATCACTGATCTTTTGTAGCTAAGAACTAAATTGTATTTTACTTGGGTACCTGAAGAGTTGCTATATAGATGCTTGAGATACATTTATTTTTAATCATATAGCAGCCCCCGCTATAAGTGCTCCCTGATCAATTAACATCTCCTATCGTTCAAACCGCATTGAAGTGACCTCCGGTTTACAGTCCTTATCCGAGAAAACTTGAAAGTCTAACCATTTGCAGATGTAACTACAAAGGCAGCACTTTCTCCTCAGTTATTTACAGACCCTGAGTGTTGGTCCGGCCGTAGTTGAACTCACGACTTCCCGCATGGCAGCCCGATGCTCAACCAACTGAGCCACCGGTGCGCGCTGGATCATCCTTGATCATATTTTAACACCCTTACCTGGTGATCTTTTTTGAAAGCTTCCAACATGTTCTTCATGTGCCATACGGTTGGAAAACTTTCCTTTAAGGGAAAAGCAATGAGTGAAATATTACTATCTGAAATAACAAACCATTACGCTAGGTTGCGAAAAGGGATGGAATTATTTTGTTAGCGAGCACGAGTTATTCGATTAAGAGCAGACGCAACGAAGATTTCGGACTGCATGGTGATCTGGGGTCCCTGTTCTCTTTTACCCCGATTTGAAACTCGTAGGGGAGATGCTTTCTTTTAGTTACTTTACAAACTTACACAGGAAGGTGAAGCCTAAGATTAGCCGCAAGCCTGAAAGCTGCGGCGAGAGGAACGCTGAGTCCCCTAAGGGTGTCTTTGTCCCCTTTATCCAGGTCTCTCGTGAGCGTTGTTTTTTACTTGGGTAAAGAAATCAGCACGACTGGCAGAACATCAAAATCGTCATACTCATATCGCCGTCCCGCAGAAGAACGGCGCCTCTAAGTGACAAGAGAAAGATTCTAGATATATAGAGACGGCGTTATTCAAGCTTCAATGACGCTAAATTTAATAGGCCATTTTCGATATATTAAATATTCAGCTTGAAAGTGAGGCGGTGAGGACAAAGACAATAAAAACACGTGGGCATTAATGTGAAAAATATTTACATATCATCCACTTTCCTTTGTCTTTGTCCTCACTGACTCGCTATCAAGCTGAATTTTAATATATCGAAAAAGGCCTATTTTACAAAAACGTCGAAGAAACTTCCTTCCCAATACTCCCCTACACCCGTATCGAGACCCCTCGTTCCTCTTGAGCCTTGCCCGATGACGTTGCGTGACACCCCCAAAAATCCTAAAAGTTTCGTGACACCACAAATTAAGGATGCCTATAGGAGTAGAAAATAACTCACACACCTTCTTTGGGTCTTTGTATGTTCTGTTCAAGTCTCTAGCAGCAAGGTTCGTTCTGTAGTTTCCCACAATCACACCATCGGGATTCAACATTGGAACTAGTTTGAACACAAACTTGCGTCGAAGTTTCTGTGTATAATAGACGGCAACAACAACGCCGCAAAACAATGATATCATTGGTTAAAAGAGCATAAATAATCGTGCTGCACGTGCAGCACGGGATTTTAGGACGGATTCTTGCGGTACTCTGCGTAGGACGACGTGAAATTACCAGTTTTGAGGTTTAGACGACAACCTGAGCATGCAAAAGAGAATCTTTCATTCTCTATTTACACTTTGTGACTGCTCGTAACAATTAGGGACCTTAAGATCTACGACGGCGACTTCAACGAAAACGTCACCTCGAAATATCACTTTGCTTTATCGTAATTCTTTCGCGGTTATTCAATCTCGTTCACTTTTTACAATTTGGGCGAACTATCCTGAAAATAAATTGTTACGAGCAGTTACAAAGTGAAAATAGAGAATGAAAGATTCTCTTTTGCATGCTCACGTTGTCGTCAAAACCTCAAAACTGGTAATTTCACGTCGTCCTAACGCAGAGTACCGCAAGAATCCGTCCTAAAATCCGTGCTGCACGTGCAGCACGATTATTTATGCTCTTTTAACCAATGATATAATTGTTTTGCGGCGTTGTTGTTGCCGTCGCCGTCGTAAAATCTTAAGCTCCCTAATTATAAAAAGTGAACGAGATTGAATAACCGCGAAAGAATTATGATAAAGCAAAGTGATATTTCGAGGTGACGTTTTCGTTGAAGTCGCCGTCGTAGATCTTAAGGTCCCTAATGATAATGTTGAATTTAGATCTTTTAGATCTTATTATTACATTATATATGCACTTTATTATCATTATATATATATATATATATATACTTTTAGAAAGTGTGGGAGGGAGACCCTGACAATGCACACCCCAAGTAATCATGTTTTAAACTGAATGGATGTTTGGAAGAAAATTTGCCCTGAGCGGGATTTGCTATATACTATATACTATATATACTATATTTTACTATATACTACACTTGTAAAAACACATTAATTCTATTGCCATTGTGTTTGAATAAAGTTTATTATTATTAACAACGATGGTAGCCTGTATTGCTGTAACTCGGTAGTTCTTATCATGCGGGGGATTTGCCCTAAGTTCGGCTGGTGCTCAACCATTCCGACCGCGACTCTGTAAAAGGGAAGGTCATCACAGGTCATTGCAAGTCGGTTGCTACGAGAAGCTCGTGCTCTCAGCGGCCAAACCTATAAATGCTGTCATACGCGCTCGTTTCCTAACCATCAAGGGTCGGCAGGTCACGAGGGTCCCACGATCACGCAGTGGAGGATCACAGAATAAACTGCTGTCGAACAAGAGGTCGCTTTCTACCGACTCAAGGTCGGCTTCAGACAGCGGGTCATCACCCGAAGGCAAGGCCTTGTTACTCTACGCGGGTAGGCCTGGCAGGAAACATCACTTGGTTACTCTCGACCTTTTCTTGCGAAAAGATTTCAAATACAACCTCTTAATCCCGCGACCTTTAATGCTCTCAGTTGTATCAGAAATTAGAACGAAATTCTAACCTCTGCAATATGATGTCCGCTTGTCAGGAAGTCCAGCATTCCTTTCATCATCCAACTGGCATTAGTTTCCCCTGGGTGAACTCTGGCGCTGATAACGACACCCAGCTTCTCACTTTCCGGTACTGGAAAAATGGGCATTAAGTATTAGTTAGGGGAAAAAGCAAACATTATGGTGATTTACTATAGTTTTTTTTCTTTCGTGCACGATCTTCAGGGGACAAAAGATATCACAGCAAACGCAACCCCATGCCCTGTTTCATGGAGGAAAAATATACCGGTTAGAGCTGGTCACACCGCTTCGCTAGGTAAAATGAGAATCACCAATTTTACCTAGGTAAAAACGGATTCAACCTGAGAACGGGTTTTACTGGCAACATTTATGCTTGCGTTTCGAGTCTAAATCAGCCGTAGCGTTGCTTGTCTCACCTTGGGAAGAAGTGATAGTTAATGCATAGCAATTATTGCCAGCTATGGTCTTACACAACACCTGTTAAAAGGAGAAAAGTAACACGCTTAGTTACCAATAGAGACTAGACAGAGATAGGACACAGCTAGAATACACCGAAGTGACAAAAAAGTGTTAAACGATTCTAGAATATGACCCTCGTGGATACATGAGAACTTTGGTTGTTGTTACAAGTTTAGCGAATACACCTTCCAACGTCACCTATCATTAATGTGCTGACTAAGGTCGTGGGCTTCCGGAACAAAGGAGTGTTTGATTCCACAGGCTCGCAAATTTGAAGCTTTTAGTTTGTTTTACCTTGAAAAAAATGGCTACTTGTGTAACTTTTTGTGAAAGCCAAGAAAAAAACTAACCATAATAAAATAATGGTAAAAGCTCAAATGTAAACACATAAGTAAGACACGTGCACGAGTAACATTGAAAATTTTCCAATAAAATTTAGTTACTCTCTCTGGACATACTGAGCTGTCTTCCGATTGTCCATTAGTGTTCGCAAGTATAACTCAAGGTCAGTGTATGAATATGGATAACAATGTGCAAGATAACACGTGTCACCCTCGTGCGGGAATTCCTGAAAAGCAATGAACATCACCATCAGAAAGCATCGCCAAACTTTCGTCTACAAGTTTTAAAATCAAATGCTTGCTTTTGAGCTGTCAAGAGAAAAACTAGAGTTCTCCGCGAAAACCCCTTCGGGACGGCAAAGGACGCAACGAAACTCAACCCTCATTCATCCCCAAGTCATAAAAAGTCGAACATGGGATACATTCGCAAAGGCGAGTATTTTCCCTCTACGTTCACTCATCTTCAGTTACGAAACCTAAATTACATTCCAGTCTACACCATACACACACACGCACGCACGCACGCACGCACGCACACACACACACACACACGTGCACGTTGGTAAGCCTGTGGCATCTTCATTTCTGCCGAACATCGTCTTTGTATAGATCGACCTTATTCATAAATGGCGGTCATATTTATAATTCTTTTGTCCACGTGCAAATTAGCCTACCAAGCCTCATTTTAGAGCAAGAATTCTTTTCAATTCACTGTGTGGCATCGAGGCTTGGTAGGCTAATTTGCACTTCGACAAAAGAATTTTAAATTGACCGCCATTTATGAATAAGGTCCATTGCATCGT
>JALIRR010004655.1:0-17500 GCA_023091755.1 Montipora sp. Colony 1 RG-2022
CCATTAAAATCTTTCGTAAAATAATGTTTGATTTCAACAGAATTATACACCAGATAAAACCTATACGTGATCCCAGAAATGTTAACTGGTTGGAATTTTCTTTTCAGAAGTACATGATATATTCAGGGCCGGGTGTAAGTGGCAAATATGGAAAGGCAGAAGAAATAATTTCAGCCATTTTTTGCGAGTCAATGTAACGAGGTGTAAATTATCTCTGTCCCAACGTCCCAGAATTGAAAATTCTGATTCCCGATCCAGAGTAGAAATAAACAGTAAAAAATATTGTGATCCCTATCCCAGGAGTTAAAAATCTGTTCTGGTTTGGGGTGGGAAGGGGGGTGGTCAAGACAACCACTTTTTATCTTTAGTGTGCTAATACTTTTGTCGAGGATTGTATGTTCCCCAGACCAGGGTTGAACCAGGTTTTTTTTGGTAAAAAATTGGGGATAGGGAAATGAAGTGTTTGGTTTAGTTTTAATGCATTCATACTTGCATTGTTATTACCAGTGTGTCCCCTGACCAAAGCTATATCAGGGTTTTTTTTTACAAAGTTATTGATATGGAATACAAAATTAAATAAATGATAACTCATTTTCAGTTTAAAATTCTGTCATCTACTTTTATATCTGGTAGTTTTGGAAACTTGAGCAGGAGGGATGGGCAGGCCTTGAGTCTCCATGGTGAGGAGACTTATAAAGACCTTAATTACTTGAATGACGCGTACAAGCGTGCAATAATCGAAAGCCAGGGGCAAGAAGAAATTTCTTTGGATGTGGAAAATTCTTTGAATGTTTCGTATGATATCCAACCGCTTAAAATGCAGAAAACAAAACAGTTTCTGGGGGTTGGGGAACTAGGAAAGCACTGTAAACCAGCATTGGTGCCATTTGTTGGTATTCAAAATATGGTGAGATTATAGGATTTATACATTTGCCTTTTGTTGTGTCTAATTCTTAACGCGGATTTCTAAATTTCTACCACCAGAATAGATATGACGAATCATATTCTAGATCTTACCTTCCATTTTCGCCCGGTTATCGTAATTTTTTTCGTTTCGTTTATCTTCTGGTATTAAAGCTTTACCAATCTTGCTATTTTTGAAATGAGGAGCATGTTAGTGCCGAAGGGAAATGAGTTCATGAAAGATTCAATATCTTGCCTCTTACTTCATGTATGCTTTATATAGTGACGTCTCAGAATAAAAAGGCAAAACACTAACCCCACCCCTACACGAATTCTTTTGTTGACTGCATTGGACCCACGTGGGGAAGGGGAGCGTTGCGTGACTCCGGCCCGAGCGGCTGCGAAGGAGACTAATAGTACATACAAGCAAATAAGCTTGTCTGGTGTACTGGTTAGGGCGTTGAGCACTGAGCACCTCCCCTGCTCCCCTTCCATTGTCAAAGAAGTCGGTTCACCTTGCCAGAAAAAAAAATGGACGGTCAATAAAAGTTTTACAATCAAAGTTTTGCTCTGAAACTCCTATTTAAAATGAGACAAATGAACTAAATTGGAGCTGCAATTCGTTTCACTTAATTTTTTCCTGTCGAAACAAAAGTTTCTCAGTAATCTATTACCATGAGGTTATCTGTTTGGGGAACGAATACTTAAGCCTTGCCTTTATTATCTTTATTAGGTCTGCTTAAATACCAAGGGAAGGAAGATCGTCAAGCAGCAGCAAACAAAATGTGCAACATTTAATGTGCAACAATTAAACTGTCGAACGCAGATATTGGGCCAAATTCTCTTTCATACAACACCTGCATTATCTTTTAGTCGAATATTCTCGATTATCAATCCTTTCAAGTTGCCTATCTCTATTACCACTAACATGAGCGTATGTGACATTTTCAGGATAGAAATAGATCATAATTAAGATGCAAAAGATATTCAGGCGTCATGCGTGACTTCCTGCTTTAGCGTCGCCTTTGTCGTACTAACCCGGATGACAGAATGCTCAAAGTTGCTTTCTCGTAGATTTGTTTCCTGATGTCTTCTATCGGCTACGGTGGCTTACTCTACGAGGTAAGCCAAGTTCTAAAAGATCCGAGTAAAATTAGTAAAATCCTCTTTGCTGCTCAAAGGGCAAAATTAATAGCGGAAGACAGTGAATCGTACAATGCTCGATTTAAGCCAGGCGACAACGGCGCTGAGCTGCTTACTAAACTGTGCACAGACATGGAAGAGGAAAGCAATCTTGGAATTGATAACTTGGGAGAACTAAGAGATCTTTTAAAGCAAGTTAAAGCGTGGGGCCTTATCGCCAAAGTGGACAAATTCGTCAGACAAAGGAAGGATTACACCTCTTTGTTAGACAAGATCATTTGTCAACTAGACAGCCTAGATTGTCTAAATGACCTGATTTCATTGTGTGCTGATCATATTCCAGAAGAAGTTAAGAAAGACATCAAAGACACGCGTAAATTGTTTTGCGAACTTGAAAAGAAAAACCGATTAGGAGTTGATCGCCTAGCGCTTTTAAAAAAGATTTTAAAAGAGAAAGAAGAACAAGATCTGCTGGATGAGGTTTTGAAGTTTGAAGACGAGTGGAGAAGGGACGAAGACTTTGAAAGAAGAAGAGGTACAGTGTTTATTCTTTGTTTCTACAAACCTTCTTGTTGATGCTTAGCCCATTGCTTTTGTGATGCGAAAGAAAATGGTTATAAGTTATATATACAAAGCTTTTGGATGTCCTGTTTCTCAAGATGGCTTTTATATTGATGGAATATTGAGTTGTTTTTTTATGCACGGTTCACTCGTTCTGGTAAACCAAGAAGAGCACAAGCCTTTTTCGGCTTAGATTCGTAGAGGAACCTGCTTCTCTCACGAGATATTGTGAAACTGCTCTTCTTTTGGTCATATTTGTTATTTTAGGGAATAATATGCAACTACAATTTGCAACGTGCTCGAGGCAAGCGTTCAGTCCGAGCGACGACTTCCCGCATTTCGGCCGCGCGAAAGTTGGGACAAAAACTAAATTTCAAGGACGGGTGGGAGTGGGGCCAACTAGAGGGAAAATCTTCACTGGTACTGGAACATTTTCGGCTCAGGTTCTTGGAGAAACCAGCTGCTTTTGCGCGAGAGACTGAAATTACTTGTGAGATCAATGCTAGTCTTGAAAATTCTTCTTTAACTAAACATCTCATCTTAACGCTCACTGCCCGCCCCACCTGTATGAATATATATCTTTTATACTAGTAATAGTTTTCACTACAACTGCCCCCGCCTAAGATGGATGACTGTTGAGGTTATTTCTAATTAATATGTGCTGCACATTGTGATGTCTTAATATTCTTCTGCATGTAATTAGGCAGGTAAATGAGAGTGACATACATGTATGCAAGGAATGGATGGGCAATAACAAATAGCATTTATTTTCAATTTCCGTCAACGTTTATTTGATACGCCATCAATTGAAAAGCAATTTACATAATTAAGGAAAATGCCTTGAAATTATGATAGTAAAACAGGAACATTTAATGACTAGAAGGCAACATTTCGTCGTCATCTTTTTGGTCCACGCGGTTCTTTCCAAGGTACATTGAACTACCATAAAATAAGAACAAAACTCGGATATTATATTCGGATCGCTGATTATTGTTATCTGTGAATAAAAGTTGTAAAAATGATCGAAGATTGTTTGAAAATGTTGATACTGAGACTATGCTTTTACTTTCAGAGGTTGCGTCTAGCAGTTTGTAGCCGAGACATCTGTCGCCCCTGTTTTTGATTTCATGTGACAAATCGTCGTACCTGTTTATGACTTGTGCATGAAAAATCGATTTGTGACCCAGGCAATATGATTTTCTATCACATACTGTA
The DNA here is from genome assembly GCA_023091755.1 of Montipora sp. Colony 1 RG-2022. Taxonomy (NCBI): domain Eukaryota; kingdom Metazoa; phylum Cnidaria; class Anthozoa; order Scleractinia; family Acroporidae; genus Montipora; species Montipora sp. Colony 1 RG-2022. Next base: position 3,823 of record JALIRR010004655.1, read on the forward strand.
ATCTTTCATTTTCAAAGTGAAAGAATAGCTGTAAATATTCCAAAATTACTCACCTTCAATCCCTATGCTGAACCTTTGATATCGATCCTTGTGACTTTCTGCCTTGTGAGTCAAGTTACCCAGAACACCTCGCAAACTCGGTGAACAATACCGATGCCACCTTGCGCGCCCTGTTAAGCAATACCGATACCACCTTGCAAATCGAGATATGCTTTCCCCTATACGATATCTACCAATTTACATATTAATTTACATATTTTCCCTTTTTACACGGGGGGCTTCTAGGTTGCCTCCTCCAGTTTTGGCCTCTGGGCCAAAACCCTTCGGGGCCAATCATCTTATTACATGTAATATAATTCTAATCCGTTAATTATCTTTAAATTCAAGACAAAATAAAGTCATTGCATTGTATTATATTGTATATACATGTAACAGAGGATCTTTGTAATCGAAACATGTTCTACAAGTAGAAAATATCGTGGATTTTTTTAAACTTACGAAGTATATGTACTGATCAAATACGTCTCTGTAAGATATTTAGAATTGAATTTTGATTTTTGAATTAGTCAACATAAATTTACGCGGTGTTCAGGCATTTTTGACGAGCAAAATTCAAATCTCGGCTGGTATCTGATCGCCGATGCTTATTTTCCTTTCGTAAACAAGCGATACCATTCTTAGTAACCAGGCCTTTTTATTCGGTTAGCTTTCAATACATTTTTAGGATAAGCTTCAATTAAATGCTTTAAGATTGCCAACTTGAAGCCTTTGTTTCGGTAGTGTAGAGGTTAAAGTGTACTTGCTATTAAGCCGTTGAACCAAGTTTGATATCGTTTGACAATTTTTTTTCTAAATGTTTTCAAAGGTTTTTTCTCCGTTTTTTTTATTCTAAGGGAAATACGCTGCTAATCTAGTCCTAGATTAAGTAATTTTTCGTCATTTGTAAACGACAAACTTAAAAGTGAAATTTGTCTCGTCCAAATGGCATCGCTTGTTTACGAAAGGGAAAATTGCATTGCCGATTGGTGTTTACGGCTTTCGAACAACTCGATTGGAGACGATGTTGACCATCGATATCATCGTGAATTGCCGTAGCTCGATTTTAGTTTTGTAATTGTCTTGGACAGAAGTTTGCTTATTGTATAGTTTTTTTTTCATTGCAAGTTTTTTTTTTATCCCAAACGTTTTGGTAATCCAGTTCTTGTGCTATTGTCTGGTTACATCTGTGATGAAGGTTTTGGCTTCTTTACAGAACTGACAAGACTGGACAGCCCTCACGGTGGTGTTTTTTTATCCCTTCACTAAATATCTAGTTGTATAACTCGCGAAAACTTTTTTGTTTAAGTGCAATTTGATATTTTGTTTTCTTAGTGAATCGAATTTAACAAATTGTCGTGGTCTAAATTTCAGACCAGGCTACGGAAGCTGTGAAGACCGTAGTAGTGGGTAAGTCAAATATCAATTATATTGTTCGCTTTATTCGTGATCTTCAAGTTCTTCCACTTAATGTATGTACTGGTCTGGTTTTTAATTTTTCTTTCCTTAACTTTTTCCTTTGGAGAAAAACACAGATGAAGCTCAGTGACCAAACTCTTTGATTACAAGTTCTCGTAACTTCTCTTTTCCAATATCATAAGTTCATTCTGGTACGATAACAAACACACTTTTTGAAGGACCTTGTCGATTTCACACTATGGAAGTTAACCAACGAGTACGATGACGGTCGAAATCGTCGTCAAAAACTGAAATTTACTCAGTTGCACGCGTTGAGTTTATCACTTCCCGCCTCGTATGCCACCGTTTCCGCACAAATTCAATTGTCCCTTGTTTGCGTTCTTTTCAAATACGGGTTTTTTAGGCTCCGTGCAAAGTTGGGTGTTACACTTTGCGTCCGTTTCCCACTCGGTTGCATTTTGTTGCGTGTTGTTGGGAGTTGTTTGAAACTGGTTAAACTTTTGAGCCAACAACTCCCAACATTTCTTTTGTTCCATGATCGCCGAAGCGTAACGCAACAATGTTGGATCCATTTGCTTCCCAAAATACACTGCACGCCCTTAAATTGTCGGGAGTTTATGCATCCGTTTGCACACCACCGCCAACACTGTCATCCCACATCTGCCGAACCTTCTCCTTCCAGCAATGTTGGGAGTGGTCGCGCCCGTTTGCACGGTGTCTTGATCCTGTCACGTTATTATAATTTAAATGAAAAACGCAGGTACATTGTGCGCTGCCTCCTCCCATAGAAAACTAAGGGGATTAAGTAGTAGTAGCAGAAAAGAGAAAGTGTTTTTTTTGCCCTTCGTCGTCCGCATTCCCGTGCTAGCGCAGCCGAGCAGTAGGAAGAGTTTCTCCTGATCTTTGAGATTCTGACTCTTTTTTTTTTCGATAATCTTCTAGCTCCAGCATCTAGTTTATACTCAGGAGTTAAACAGCTTGGAGAACAGATTGTTGGAGGTGAGTATTCTTTTCTTAGGCCCTGCTAACCACCCTTCCTAGAAATCAGTTTACGGGCTGAATTACGATGGGCGCAGTTCAACGAGATCCTTTTTTTTTATTAATGGACCGACGGCACAGATAAGACACCTCCGGTATCCACTTCACACTTTTAAGATCTCATACCTCAGCGCAAATACAATACAATATTTTATTTATTTGCCATATATACAACATTTCAAGATGGAATTGAAATGAATCTAAGCAAAAAACGAAACGGCGAGAAAACCTGAAAGAAACCACGAGGCTTATAATGAGTCACAGCCAGAGGTGGTTAAGATGCAAGTCATCAGATGTAGTTAAGATGTAATCAGCCGCGAGGCGATTTTCATGAAGGAGGAAAACCGGAATACCCGGAAAAACGCTCGACTCGTATTCCATAGGATTTTGTTTTAGCTTTCGTCAAGTATCCTTTCCTTTATTGGTCATTATCATTAGGAAGCAGTGTGAACCAATGGTTTGGATCCTGGCATTGCGTGCGCATGTTGCACCTACACTGTACAGTTCCCGCTCTCACCATCTATTTGTGTTCCTTGTTCACAAAAAGACATCACTATCTTTTAGTCTCAAGTTTCTATAGCCGAGCACAAATGCTCTACGAAAGCCAATAAAACCAGTGCAAATCAAGTGAATGTTGGTGAGAAGGGAAAAGCTGGAGTACCCGAAGAAATACCCCAAGGAATGATAGAGTAAACAACTAACAAAATCAACTCACAACTGACGTTGACTTCGGAAATCCATCCTTGGTCACGTTGGTGTACAGTTGTATGACGAGTGTTCTTGCCAATGCGCGCTAACCCCTCTCCCCTAACTGACTGTCTGGTACCTAATGGGATATTGACTGCCTTATGTTTTATTTAAAAGACTTGTCTTGTTGACTATTATTGTAAGGATCTTTTGATTTTATCCACAACAAAAACATGCTCAATATAGACGATACATCATTATAAATTATGGTGAGCCGTTGCTGCTGATTTGGTCAGGGAAGAGTTTTACTGGATTTTGTCACCTCTCCATGGTACATGAGATCTAAGGAGATTGTGGCTCAAAAATGAAAAAAGTAAGAATTCCTTGTGTCTTACCTGATGCCATTTTTTATAAAAGTGTACGTTCAGGCGTAGCCACTCTTTTGTTGTTGCAAAGGGTTGTTTTGGAAGCGTTCTTAGTGAAATAATCAATCTATTATAACATTTAGTGGTTTGACATATATTCAGCAATTATTCGCCGAAGACGAGGTAAATCAAAACCGAGACAAAGTCGAAAACCATTTCGGTGATTATCCCGTAATATTCACCTCAAGTGCAACCAATCAGCTCAGAGAATTTTCATTAATGAAATATGTAGTTACACTAATCACGGATATTTTGCTTAGTACTCGCATTTTCCTCGCTTCTTTAGAGCTCCAAAAAATTGTACGCAGTCCGCAAAAGATCCTCTCGTAAATAGAGGTTACAGGTAAAAGCAGCAAGGGAGGCAATGCATTTTATGATGTTGAGACAACGAGTTTCGGTAACAAAAATTTCTTACAATTTATTTAAAGAAAAGGCTGCTCCAATGCTAACATTGATCTAAACTTCAACTATTCAGTGGAAATTTACATCATGTTGTTCCATTCTGTTCGCAATCATTACAGGTTTGAAGATGGTCTGTAAATTCACCACACTCGGTGGGGTTTCCTTAACGCTTGGCATTGTCGGTATTCTGAATAAAGCCTCCCGAGGCTCCCTGGAAGAATTCACAAATGCTTTCACTACAGCAATTCTGCCAGGAGCATCCAAACTGCTATCTATAGGAGATGGCTCAGTGTGCTTTACGCTTCAAGCAGAAAATAGGTCAGCCCTAAAGGAACTGTGGGATGGATATCAGGATGGCAGCCTGAGGAGAAGCCTTCAAGAGTTTCTTGTGACCGATGATATCAGGCAAATGGCGGATGGAGAGGAAGTCGAAGTTACTGTTTATATTGACGAGCAGGAATACAATGATGCCTGTTTGAGTTTATTCCTGGCTGAAAAACAAGGTAAATAAGTAATTAATCCCAGTTATGTAATATGAGGGGGGTGAATAGGTTCGCGGATCGGCGGATTAAAAACTACTCGGATTTCGGATTTTGAGGACACATTGGCGGATTTTGAACGCTCAGCGGATCACGGATTTCTTCAATATTTCAGCGCGGACTATGGATTTTTTTTGTTTTGAAGTAAGGATCGCTTAAATTAACTTGGTGGTCGCTGTCAATTTTTTTCTGCTTGACCTTAGAAATAGACTAGATTAGAGCGGTTATCAGTAACTAGCGCCCCTCAACGACATTTTTTCATATTCGAAAATTTAATTTAGGTGGACCTCAATCAAATGTTTTTGTGATGAATTCATGGAGTTTCGTCTTTGAGGGGGCGTCTAACTGATAACCGCTGTAACACATCTGTGACCTTCAATGTGATCGGACTACAGAAAACTCTAGGACCCCAGGATTTCGGCTTCCGGCCAGACAATGCAGACGATGAGGTGACTGAATATGACCAGAAATCCATAACGGTTGAAACGTGTAACGGACCCTTGTGTGCTGGGAAACAAGCTTCTGAATATTCAATTTGCTAAGTACCATATTTGGAACAACAAGAGCGAGGGGTTTCCAAATATGGTACTTAGCACTGAAACATTCAACCAATCAGTTCGCACTTAATATTTGGAAGCTGTGAACGCGCGTTACACGTTTCATCCCTTATGGGTTTCTGATATGACAGTAGCTCTGATGAGGAGGATACGGAAACTGACGTTTCAGAACTCGATGGAGGGTCCACGTTCTTGTTAGGAACGACTACGTGATTTGGGCGCCAAGTGCGGATAAACAGCGGGCTAATTTCATGACAGGTGTTTCTTTAACAACGATGAAATGATACATGAAATGGATCATATATGAACTGCGAAAATAAAATCAAGTGAAGCTATGATCCTCGCAGTTGTGACCCAATTTTTGCAATTGTGTAGAGAAGCCCGAAAATTCAGGACTTCAGCGGGATTTGAACTCGTGACCTCGGATACCGGTGCGACGCTCTAACCAACTGAGCTATGAAGCCACTGACTTTGGGAGCTGGTCATTTCTGGGTTCTAATGTTTCCGTGAGGAATGAATCAACGATGAAACGATTGATTTCATATCTGCAGTTCATATCGATCTATTTCATATATCATTTCATCGTTGATTCATTAAAAAGAACGGTTTGGGTAGAATTTTCCACCGGCCGCCATTTTGAAAAATTTCGTCTAGTCATCCCCCCCTATACTACTCTCAGTACAATTGTCCCAGCGTTTCAAACATGTTTTAAAATGCAACGACATTTTGTCTGACTCACACGACAATCGTAAACGACTTGTAGGTCTGTCGTAAGCTTGTTGCATGCGTCAAAAATTGTACCGTGTAAATCAGCCCTTAAATGTGTGTTAAGATTAGCCCCCAAGTATCCCAGCACTTATTTCATAACATGAAATGATACTGATGAGCAAGCGTCAAACTAAGAACAATGTTAAATAGGTTTGTCTCTGAACTCTAGAGACACAGATAACAATGGCCAGTTGTGCAAATGTTGGAAGACTAACAAAGTGTTATAAATTGAATTATAAGGCTAAATGAACATAATTTATAAGTGGCTGGAAGAAGTCACTTGATGAAAGGAGCAATGCCTTTTGAGTTGTGATTTTTCATGATCGGATGGATGGATTTCAAGTTTTCGAGTGTAGAATTCGTGAATACAGAGAACTGAAGCAGCCTGAGTGCAGCGCCGCAAGACAACGAGTCACGACTGAAAAGGAACTCATAAAAATATTTACACAAAGGAAGTTAGAGAAATATCTATTATCTGAGCCTTCCAACATTGCCCCCATGCCGTAACGTACATTCATACATCAGCATTGTTTTTACATACACAACCTGCCATAACGTTGTAACGTGCGAACCACCTATATCCGTCTTTTCAAAGGAGTGCTGGACAAACAATATTCTATGATAGAACAGTGACCCTGTGGAAAAAGTTAGCCTTTATTTAATTTAATTAAGTTATAGCTGATTTTAGGAATTGATTAGGTTATTTATAGTTTCAGTAAATTTGCTCTGTTTATTTTAAATATTTTAGTCATATTGATATTTCTTTGCGCAAATTCATTATTCCGTCGTATTGTATTGTAGTGCATCTCATTGCATCATATCGTAGTGTACTCGTACCAAGTAACGGACAATCACAAGCCTCTATGGAAAATGATCAATCAAATATTTAATATACAACTATCGTGAGTTAGTCTTCAGTTGGTCTAAAGGGAAGACCTTTATTGTACGATACCTTTTCATGCTGAACTAACCTCAAGCTATTCGTTTGCAATACTGGAAAATAGCGCGAGAGCTCCCTTCCAAAACGATTATCATGGGTAGATTCAGGGCTGGCGTAGTGGTGAGAGCACTTGCCTCTCACCAATGAGGCCTGGTGTGATTCCCAGAATCGACGTTATACGTGTGTTTAGTTTGTTTTTTCTCTTCTCTACTCCGAGAGGTTTTACTCAGGTTTTCCCCTCTCCTCAAGAACCAACATTTGGCTTGATTTGGGTTAATTTGTTGATTTTAAGTTTACAGTGTCCTCAATTAGTGCTCCTGATCGCTAAAAAATTAGACACTTAAATGAAGTTCCTTTCCTTGTTTCCTTTTCCCCCTTAGAAAGCGACTCATGATAATTGTCTACAGATTTGTCTCGTTCAATGTTGATTGGAACTATTTTTGTAACACAGCACTCAGCAAGAACGATCCAGCTGCACCAATAAAAAGACCGAGACGGAATTCTGAATCTGTCGTACATGTCAAGTCAGAAGATAATGTCCAAACGTTGTTTTATGAGAACCTTAGACTGCAAGAGGCCAAGTTTTATCAAGAAAAAATACATCGTTTGGAAGAAGAAATAAAAAGACTTAAGCGGCAGATAGAGGAAGCAAGAGGCATTGCTGGTTCAGAGCTGGCGTCACCGTCCAAAAGACCCATCAAATGTAAGAAACCGGCATATCCATTTTTATCCTTTATCGAAAAACGTTTGGAATACTCTCATTTGTTTGTAAGAATGTCTAATTTTTGGGCTAAGGCCCACCGTTCTTATATATATATTTTGTTTTTGCGACTCGAACATGAAAACGAAATTGTGTGGTATGCCAGGCGCTCATTATGAACTGTTCACGAGGTCCTGGGTATGCCGGTCGAATACAAACTGATTTGTTCTTCAGTGTATCATGAAATAAGAAAACCACGTTGTTAATGTTAAAAAAATTGCCCCTTAGTATTTGAGTAAATTGTCCTGTTAGACTACAGTTTTACACCTTTCTCATGTTTATTTATTTATTTTTATTATTCATAAAAACAAATGAGAAAAATAAAGACGTTCTTAACTGATATATTCTTAGTGTTTTCTTAAAATTTACTTAATCGCAGCCTAAACCCTTTTATAACAAAGGTTATTTTTAAAAAGAGTGTAGAGCAACGTTTAATTAAAAAACATAACATTTTCGAACAACTCTGGGCAAAGCATGCAAAACTAAATTACGGTCCAGGCTTTATTATACCTTAAAGCTGGTCTAAGAGTTCGTTCCGTTTAACTTCAAATCAATATACAGGGCTTCTGTTAATTTTTTTTACGTCCACTGTTGGCAGAATCCTTTTAACTTTTCGATTTTTTTGTTGTTACGAAGCATTAGGGACTGAAGACATCGAGAGAAGACCGAGAAAGAGGCGCAGAACAAACTCCGATTCCAATCTGTACGTTAATTCTAAAGAGGAGATGGAAAATAGAGAGGTGGAACAACATCGATTTCTAGAACGCGATAAGCATGAATTTGTTCGCCAGTATTTAGAGAATATTTATGAAGCGCGCAGCATTACAACAGAGACAAGCGACAGTGGGATCAAAACATATGGAGCTCCATCTGAACATCAAACGGAAGACATACCAGGTAAATTTGTCCTTCAATTTTTTAGCCAACCCATCTTATATAAACCGTTAAGGGTAATGTGACTGCAACTTGAATTTTTTTCGGCTTAGAATAATGCATGCGAAAGTTAAATTCGCAGTTCTTGTCAAACAATCAGGGATGTCAAACGCTCCAATCCAGAAAAAAAACCGTTTCTAAAGCTCAAAAGCTTCAGAGGCTATATCTCTTTTTTTCATTTCTGCTAATTTTCACGCGGTAGAGATTGAAACGCAATTGCATAATGCATAATCGCATAATGTGTCCGGTGGAACTATGATAATCGGTGAATTTCAAATCCTAACGAGCAGGATGAACACGGAAACGTCACAATTAGCTCCTCTCTTTGAAAAGTACCATGCATGCGGGTTTTCTTCTTCAGTAATTACAATGCAGCTTTTCGTCGTGACAGGTACTTGAGTGATGGCTTTTTCTTTTAAAGCATTTTTTAAAATAAATGGTTAGTCATGTTGTCTTTGATTTCACTTAAATTTTTCTTTGACGTCGTCATTTTTGGAAAGGAAAACAATTTTTGCGTGAACAATATGTCACCCATATCTATTCCAGTCTCGAAATTGAGATTTCAAATGGTCTATTTTAGCAATTATTGTGTCCTTAAATTCACATTCAAAGAGGCTTCAAAGCGATTCCTTTGGGGGAAAAACATAAAGGGATAAGGTAAAAGGTTATTTGGGGGAGAGAAAGAAAAATGTTCAACTTTTTAAGTTTTTTTTTTTTTAATGGCTAATAATGGTAAGAATCCATCTTGCCTATGGGCCGTTTACCCTTATGGTTTTTTCGCAATTTTTGCCTTGTGTGTCTTCTTTTTGTCCTACAAACCTGATGATTGATGTGACAAATCAAAAGGGATTTGAATCAAAATCTAGCCTGCGTTGTGGACGTAATCTAACACCGGTGAGTAACGTCTGCGAAGCAGTGTCGAGATTCTCGTTCTGGGCCCCTCAGCAGTGTATCAGGATTTGATGACGCACTAGGATTGGGCTGTTTAAAAAAACAATTGTTCGATTCGCCGTCAATTGGTGCACAAGACTGGGTAGTAGCGAATCAGGTTAAAATTAAATAGAAATGCATTTCTGCTTGTTCGTCGAGTCCGTTGGCCCCAAGCAGAACTCGATGCTGCTTCGCAGACGTTACTAATCGGTGTTAGATTGCGTCCGCGACGTAGGCTAATCAAAATCTGGATTGCACTTTCTTAGACGTAACGATTGAAGCAACTAATTTCCATCTGATGGCTGGGTTAAAGCTCAGTATTTTAAAATAACTGTTACCTTTTTTTTTGTTAGAGATCACCCCAAGTTTGTACTTCAAAGATCTGAGAGAAAAAGACAAGACGCAATTTCGTAAAAGAGTTTTAGTCGACTTATCAGCTTATGAAGCGATTGAAAGATCACTTGGCGTTCCTCAATATTACACCGTATTCCATGATTTGGTCTCGATTATGTTCGATTATTTTCCGGACACTCCAGTAAAGATACTGGTGGATGTTGTCGAGGCGTTACAGCTTTATGACCTGGTGGATCTCCTGAACCAAGCCACGAGCAGACAACGCCGAGATAGATCACTGCACCTCGCTCTTACCTTAGATGAGATTAGTAAATTGAGGAATCCTGAAAAACGTCCAGCAAGTTACCATAGTAAGGCTGCTGTTTTAATTTTCACTGAAGATGAAAATGCCGTTTCTGTAAAACAGGTTGAGAAGTTCTTCAAAGATCTTGACAATGGAAGTGAAGTGACCATCCTCATTAGTTTTTCTTCATGTACGGCACGATCGCTTGAAACGGTGATTCGCTGGAGTAATTGTCAAGGTTAGTGTTCATGAAGTTGAAAGCTGACTTACACAATTTATTTGTAAAGTTTATTTTTAGTTCATAAGGGTGACATCCAACGTAACTGAACACAGAAATTAATAATTCACATGTAACTTATATACTGTACATCCCGATATAGTTTAAATGTTATCATAGTTAGTATTTTGTATCTAAATTACAGAGTGACCACTCCGTAACTAAAGTATAGCAAGAGTGAATGAGATAAGAGTGTTCATCTATCACTTTGCGATCTTGCCCCAGCACAGTCACAAATGGATTTATTTTTAGATAGACTTTGCATGTGCGCGAAACAAACAAAGGGACGCCTGGGGATTAGGCCGAGCAACAATGTCAGATAGACGCGAGATTGTTGCTCTGTAAGAAACCGTGCACGTAGGGATCGACGATCGTTTATTTATGCTCGCCTTGGCTATATTCTAACGCTTCCTGATTATTAGATCGACGATAACAGAATAGTGGCTTCCGGATATCATTCGTAGCAGCTGATCACAACCCTCTATATAAAATATGACCAACTAGAAAACAAAAAACCACCTTATGTAATTCTGTGCACAAAAACGACCCTATGTAAAGACGCACCACTTAACTATCGCTAAGCGCACCGCTTTTTCAAAAACGAACGTAGTTGTATCCGTTTCTCAGATTTAATGGTTTTTTCCAGGCAGTGCTTCAAAGTAATCAAATATAAATTACCTTTCAAAATTATTTGAATACGGTGTCTTTGACGCATTGGTTCAAAGCAGAGCCTTCAACATTCTATAAAGGCCACGCTTTAAAAATTCCTTTAAAGCAGGATACGATTTTAATATTCCTATTTCCTGTTCCTCAAGGGTGTTTGGACTTAAAGTTCTCCTTAACAGTATAGGGTGGACTGCTTTTCGTTAAGGGCTGTTTAATTTCAAAAATCAGTGCTTGGGAGTCAACAAAATAGAGTAATTATCAGTGCTTTATGAGTAAATTGATAGGAACTCCTTAGAAGTAAACGGAAATATTCACTGTTGGTAGCTGCGTTTGTTTGAGAAAATATGGTTTGATTACGCTCTTGTTTGGAATTCAGATTTAAACACAACAACATAGCAAATGGTAATGACGTAATTATCACCAATAAAGGTCTTCACTGGGGAATCTTTGTTTACAGTGTTGCCTCATTAGCACAATATTTTCGTTTTCGTTTTCTTATCAATCAGCAAGCATAACGTACTACTGTGAAAGGGACTGCATAATGAGCTACAACAGGTTGTAAATTTGGTGAGACACTCCCGATAAAAAAATACCTTTTCTAACTTCAAATATCCACCATATCTACAATTCCAACCTTTCTTACATCCCCCCTCCCTCTCCCCCTTCCAGTGTTGACTGTTTAAGTTTTCAGGAACTTTTGTATTGCTAGCAACATTGATAGGGGGGAGAGGGTAGCTGCAATGTGCATAATAACGCCCTAGGTGTCTCCACTAATTTTGCAAACTGTTGTCGTGTAGCCCTGATGTCGGAGCAATGATGCTTTCAAAATTCCAGCATTTTTCCTTTTTTAACCAAATGAATCATATCCTCGCGAAGAAAACGTCAACGTCAACGAAAACGTCACTCCAAAATATAATTTAATGCTATGGCAAGTATTTCACGATTACTCTGTCTTGTTCACCTTAAACAATATAAGCGACCTATCCTGTAAGGACGCTGCTTTTAAGGAATGTTAAAAGCGTGGCCTTCAAGGAATGTTAAAGGCGTGGCCTTTAAGGAATATTAACGGTGTGGCCTTTAAGGAATGTTAAAACCGGGGCCTTAAAGGAATGTTAAAAGCATGGCCTTTAAGGAATGTTAAAAGCCGGGCCTTTAAGGAATGTTAAAAGCACTGCTTTTAAAGAATGTTAAGAGCGTGGCCTTTAAGAAAGGTTAAAAGCGGGGCCTTTAACGAATGTTAAAACCGGGGCCTTTAACGAATGTTAAAACCGGGGCCTAAAAGGAATGTTAAAAGCGGGGCCTTTGACGAATGTTAAAACCGGGGCCTAAAAGGAATGTTAAGAGCATGGCCTTTAAGGAATGTTAAAAGCGGGGCCTTTAAGGAATGTTAAAAGCGAGACCTTTAAGAAATGTTAAAGGCACTGCTTTTAAAGAATGTTAAAAGCGTGGCCTTTAAGAAAGATTAAAAGCGGGGCCTTTAACGAATGTTAAAACCGTGGCCTAAAAGGAATGTTAAAAGCGGCTCCTTTAACGAATGTTAAAACCGGGGCCTAAAAGGAATGTTAAAAGCATGGCTTTTAAGGAATGTTAAAAGCGAGACCTTTAAGGAATGTTAAAAGCACTGCTTTTAAAGAATGTTAAAAGCGTGGCCTTTAAGAAAGGTTAAAGGCGTGGACTTTAAGGATTGTTAAAGGCCCCGCATTTAAGGAATGTTAAAAGCGGGGCCTTTGAGGAATGTTTACAGCGTGACCTTTAACCCGTGATTTTATTAAGGAAGGTCCATACTTTAAAGCGTGGTTTTTATCTAGTTGGTCATATTTTATGTAGAGGGTTGTGATCAGATGCTACGAATGAATTTTTAAAGCGTGGCCTTAATAGAATGTTTAAGGCTCTGCTTTGAACGAATGAATGATCCTGAATGTAAATAGTAAATAAAGAAAGGTATTGACTTTAAAGAATGTGAAAACCCCTAACTTCAAAACTTTGAGCATTGCCTTGGAAAGAAGATAAAACGTTGCATCCGAGAAAGGGATGCAACTACGTTCGTTTTTGAAAAGCGGTGCGCTTAGCGATAGTTAAGTGGTGCGTCTTTACATAGCGTAGTTTTTGTGCACAGAATTACATAGGGTGGTTTTTGGTTTTCTAGTTGGTCATATTTTATATAGAGGGTTGTGATCAGCTGCTACGAATGATCTGCTTCCGGAGCTTTTCATGTCGAAGATCAGAAGCGAGCGAGGAAGTAGCTCTTCAAGCACAAATTCACAAGCGCCGCCGTTTCCTAAAAAATCGCCATTCTTCTGCTTGCTTGCTGATGGCGGAAAACAGGGATGCACATGTTCAGGACCAGTTCAAAGTAATCATGGACAAGCTATCAAGTTTAGGTAATCGAATAGAGTATCACTTCGGAAATCTTAAATCCGACATCTCAATTCTAAGATGCGAATTGAAAAAAAGAGCTACAAGAAGTTAACAAGTCAGAAAGGGCGTAGAAAAATCCTTGGAGTCGGCACGGGATCTGATCAATGATCTTCAAGAACAAATGAAAACTTTTAATGATTGCAAGAAAACAACCCATCAAAATCTTGAATCTCATCGACAAGAGCTTAATTGTCTTAAAGTTAAAGTTGAGAAGATTAACAACCAAAAGGAAGAAATCGAATCTTC
>JALIRR010004655.1:22500-34296 GCA_023091755.1 Montipora sp. Colony 1 RG-2022
AAAAGCTCTAGCCGTTTGGTTTTCAGTTAAACCGGAAGAAATGATAACATTAAATTATGAAGAAAAAGTTAAGAAAATTAAGAATTTATTAAGCTGCTGGACTTATCGAAGACTTACTCTGTTCGGGAAAATAGCGGTGTTAAAAAGTCTTGTTGCCTCTCAACTAGTTTATGTTCTATCTCCACTACCTTTGAACGAAAAGCCTATCACCGAAGTTAATAAACTATTTTATACCTTCCTTTGGAATGGAAAAGGGGACAAAATTAAAGGAGATACCATGATTGGAAACTACAATGATAGATATTCCATCCTACAGCAAATCCTTAAAAGCCATATGGATTAAAAAATATCTGGGCAAAGAGAATAAAAGCAAGTGGAAGCTGTTTTTTGACCTCGAGTTTAAGAACTTCGGAAGAGAAGCAGTTTTTACTGGCAACCTCAATACCAAGAGTACAAAGAATTTTGTCAAGGTTAAGGAGCGATTCATGCAGGAAGTTTTGACGACCTGGGATGAAGTTAACTTTGAAGATAGAATAACGTCCGTAAACCACTTTCTCGGCCAGAGCCTACGAAACAATTCACTGATTAGAATTGGTAATTGCCCTGTCTTTTACCCTGATTGGAAGAGTAAAGGTATTGTAAAGATAAAACATTTGAAAGATGATCATAATAACTTCTTATCTCCCCTTATGCTACAGAATAAGTACAAAATAAAAATTCGCCCCCTCGAGTATTGTGGGTTACTCTCAGCAGTCAACCATTTATGGGAATCTTATACAAGCACAATTTTGTTGTGAATGACTTTGGTAACGGGATAGATTTCGGCTAAAATACTTAGCGTCAAAAAAGCTAGCCAACTCGTATACGCTGAACTTCTTTCAAAAAATACATATACCTCCTACTCAGGTTATAAATAAGTGGAGGGACGAGAGCTTGATAACAGGTGAAAGTATTAAGTGGCGGCCTGAAACTTTTCAATTGGCCTCCAAATGCACTACAAGCACTAGGCTCATGGAATTTCAGTTTAAACGTTTGCGTAGTCGAATAGCAACCAATGATTTCCTATGTAAAATCGGAATAAAAGGTGACCCCAACTGTTCCTTCTGCAAGCAGGAACCGGAGAGCCTCAGCCACTTGTTCTGGTTTTGTTCAATAGCAACCCGCTTCTGGACCTTCTTAATGCATCGTCTTAGCTTATTTCAAATCATTCCAGAGAATTACCAACTAAACTTCTCCACCGCTTTAGGATTGGTACCCTATTCCTCTAATAATAACTATAAAATACATTTTTGCCTCCTGTTACCCAGATATTATATATGGCTTTGCAAAAACAAAAAAGATACGCCCAAGCTACAAGGATATGCGCTATATCTTAAGATGATTTATAATATCGAAAGAAAAGCTGTTGCCTCACAAAAAAGGTGGAAAGACTTAATTTCCTTGTTTTAGCTCTCTCTTATCCGCCTTCCTTGTTTCCCCAGGTTCTCCATCCTCTCTCTTGCCGCTTTTGATCCGAGTCCCTTGACTGAACTAATCTTCACTGCCCCTTGCTTCTCTACTTTTGCTGCTCAATACTGTCAGCACGTAGATATGTGTGTACGTAGGTGTGTGTTTGCGTGTAGGTATAAAATGATGTATTGTAAGAATGACGAGAGTCATCAACGACATCAACAAACAAACAACACACTGATTTACCCTCACAGTACTGCCCAACGTGTTCTACGATACACGTACAGACCTTAGACCTATAGACGGATCGAAACGCAGCAATCACTGTCTAGTCTTCCCAGGCAATTACATCGAGGCTCAACTGACAATAACATCACGAATAAGTTGACCAATGACATCTACGACCGGAGCGCTTATAGTATCTACGGACGTTACACAAATCACTTGACTCTGAAGATGACTTCCGCTGAGGTTATCGAAACGTCAGTCAATGCCATCTCAACTAGTCCTTCTCAGGACTACACGCACCGGGACGATCGTACTTTACTAAACTATGTAAGAATGAATTTTAGTGAACCTACGTAAGTGCAGCTCTACTGTCAATATATGTAAAAATAAGCCTAGCAACCGGATCTATATAACAAGGTAATTCAATATTGTTTGTGTATAATTTGAAAAAAAAAGGGGACGCCAATTTTAACCAATCAGAAGAAGCCATGTCACGTGTGACTGCTTCTGCCATGTTTTTTCGGGAACCTAACAACTGATTTTCGCGGGAACAGGTATTCTAAAAATAGACTCATTTGTGACTGTTCTGGGGAGCCCACCCATGCCATAACAACGCTCTTATCTAATTCACTCTTTAGGTATAGAAAATTTTTGGTTTTATCAACGGAGTTGATAATGTAAATTGGCCACCGTACAGAGATTCTTAAAGCTTTTAGAATCTCTGTACGGTGGCCAATTTACATTATCAACTCCGTTGATAAAACCAAAATTTTTGTATACTACTTCCCCACCGACGCAGCACCACAGTGTCTTTAGAAACTACCCCCTTCATTCTTTAGGTATACTGAGGCCGAATACCATTTAATCTACGAGGTCACATAATCGTCTCTCATTTCACGGGTGGAGCGATGTGTGTGTAAAAACTCATACAGATCGATCTCTGGTAAATATTGTATCTATCACATGAAGACTCCAATGATGAAACATTAAGTATGTTCCCGACAAACGAAGTATGTAAAAATTACGTCTTGATTTGACCTCAGTTCCTCTTTTTAGACAAGTAGGGTTATACTGGAAATTCCTCACAAAATTTGGTCGGCACGAAAACTTTAAATTCACTGGTTAACTCTGCACCACTTCATTTTTTGTAGATAAATTCTTTGACAAGTTGTATGGTAATTGGGTCGTTCAAAGCTGGCAGACAGAATCGTCGCATTAATTCCTTCTCCCTTTTAATTGACCTTCAATCTTTGAGTTGTTGTTGTTGTTGTTTATTTCATCTACAGATGATTTTTCGTTTTTTGCCGTACTCGATTTCTGTTCCTTCCAGTTCTTGATGGAGATGGTTGACGTGGTGGAGGAGCTGAATGCCAGAATACCAAACAAAACAAAGTTAGTCTTTGGTCAGGAGCGTCATAGATTACCACAGACACTTTCGGAAACTCTTCAAGTTAATGTCGATCCGCGGGATTTAAACTTTGAACAAAGTAAATATCGTAAGAGCGCGTTCATAAATATCCTAAACAAACGTTGGCAAACCCTAGATCTGGTTTCAATGATGAGGGAATTAAAGAGGTCCCTTCACGAATTCGAGTATAATGTAAGTATTAATAACAGCTTGTCTTCACTTCCAAGGTTCATTCGCAAAGAGCCTACGGTTTGACTGAAAATCTTTTCGGTGCACAGACACTGCTATCGGAACCTTTGACACAAAATACTGAGAACTCAGTCATACCAAATTAAACCCAGGGTACCTCGTAGATGTTTCAAGTAACATGTAAAAAACTGTGCTAGTGTTATAAGTCTGTGTTTAGCCCGTACGGTCTGGTAGTAGAAAGCACGTGGTAATGGCAATGGTGTATCGTTATTTTTTTACTTATATAATTACTGTCGAAACGCCTAGTTGTTTTGATTATCAAGAATAATTTTGAGTGAAGGTCATCATCGCAGCTAGTGAAGCAACTTGAGAAGTTGCCGCAAAGAAGCATTGAAGAATCCAGGCTTGAATGAACGGGATTCGAACCCATGACTCTGCGATTACGCTGCACTCGCTCTACCATCGCTCTACCATATATGATTCATTTCATATATCATTCATCGGTGATTCACTCCTCACGGGAACATTAGAACTCACAGTTTCCGGACTTCTTTTTCCGGACAGGTGACACCGTCATCTTTCGATTCGATTTACGACAGTATTTCGTCAGGAGAATCGCAGGGGTCATTTAATTTGTCCAATCTTAAATATCCATGGACATTCTTGTCTGCGGGGGGTGAAGAGGAATAATCGGGTGTTCATTATTCCATTATTCCTGCTCGAACATTTTCGTTATTCCATTATTCCAGTAAAAAAAAAAGAACTCATTGTTCCGTTGAAAAACTCTACTTATTCCGGTCGACAGATCGATTATTCCAAAGGAAGTCGTTATTCCGCCACACAAAATTTCCGTTATTCTTATTCCATTATTCCTCTTCATCCCCATCGATTGTCTAGTTATTGCTATTACATTGTTCCTCTTTTTGCACTTATTGGTCCCTGAAAACCTCAGTTGTTATTTTAAGCCAGTTTCATAATCATGCGCACAACGTACTTGGAAAGAACCGAGCCTAAACTTAAGATACACTAGAATGGATGCAGCAAAGTCTTGCTCGACACTGATGGCGAAAACATGGCAAAGAACATCTGAATCAATAAAGCTACTTAGAAATACAGCCACGGCTCTTGTCCGCATCGTTTAAGCTGAAGCTCTTGTTGATTCTTATTTTCACTTATTCGTAACACTATACCTTAGAAATTTCCTGTTCTTGCAGTTGCGCCTCGCAATTAAAGAGATAAAGCTGACGAAAAGTGTGCTTTTTGCTCGCGTACGACTCATGGATATTTGAGTTCTCTCGGTCACTTTTTCTTTGTTGACTAAATCTTGAAGTCTCGTCATGTTACTTAATGTGAAAAATTGCTGGTTTTGCTGGACGGTTCTAGTCGCATCCCCAAAGCTTTCCTGCTTCTGCGCAATGGTTAAAACATGGCAAATAGTACGTTGAGAGAGACGGCGAAAAATAAACTGGAAGCTTTTCTGCTTGTACGCAATGGTTACAACATGGCAAATACTACTGTGAGAGAGACGGCGAAAAATAAACTGGCAGCTTGCGCTGCGCAACTGATAGCTTAAAAATTACTTAAGACCCCATTCTCGTCCCCAGACGGACCCCTCCGTTCTTTATGGTAACATGGTCGTCAAAACGGCCAATACCTGCGCATGCGCACTGCTTTCAATTTTTTCTCCTAAAGGATGGGAGATAGATAAGGAAAGATTTCGTACAATGGCTGTTTCCTCAGTATCACATCATTTCATTGGCTTTGATTGGGCTTTAGTTTGGTGATTTAGAGTTGGAAAGAGAACAGAAAGCGACCGTGTATGCCATTGCTGCGAACAAGCAAGGTTGCTTAAGTTTGTTACCAACCGATTTTGAAAGTGTCCGAGCTACAATCACGGTCATAAGTCGTTGGGACACCCACCCCCTTTCCCCCGATAAGTCGTTGGGACACCCACTCCCTTTCTCCCGTTCATTGTTGGATAGCGCAATTCACCCAAACTAACTGTTCAGGACGTTTTAGTTTCTAAGCAACATTGAAAGGTGGGAGAGGGAGGGATGCTCGCTTAATTCCGTCAGTGTACCAACATTGTGTCACTGATTGTAGGCCCTTATTCCAGAGTGTTCCTTTTGTAGTGGTCAGTAAAGAAAAAGTCAGCGACTGCGCTCTCCTTGTTTTTCTCTTCTCAATGAGATCTGAGAACTTAAAAAAAACAAAACAAAACAAAGTGTAAGCGTTAAATTAAAAAGCAAGGCAATGATCAGGATGATATTATCGTAAATTTTGTTTATGGACACGCCGAGGCCTTTGTAGAAAATGTGAGGACACAAGCTTGTTCTCTCATGGTTTGTGGTATGTTGGATATCTTTGCAGGGGATGCACTGATCTCGAGGACACTTGTAGGCTGTTTTCGACGTTATCTTTCAGGAGATTTTATTTAATCTTTTGAAAAGTGCGCCTCGTAGTTCTTGCACTTTTAATTCGTTCTGGGCATGCGGTCTTCTTTTCTGCCAATGAAAAAAATGGCAGTTTAAAGTGCTACCAGAGCCCTCCGTTTTGCCGACCACTTGCCCAAAATAAACGGAGGGCTCTGGGAACGAACGAAAATGGTTATAAACGTAGCTCATGTTTTGGAGCCTACAACCCGATATCTCTGGTTTTTAAAGACCATCTATATTTACAACAGGTTTTCAACTAAGTATTGTGGCTGTTAGCCAACCCACGCCAAGTTCTCCCTGAAAGTCACGAATGCATAAATTAAAGAAGAAAAGCAATGCGGACATGGCTCTAATAATAACAAGTTCCTAGAAAACGATCATTCAAAGTGAGGTACTTGTTATTCGTTCCTAGTCATAAGCTCCTGGTCGCGATTCAGTCAACAAATTATTGAATTCCGTGGCATTTTCTTCCCTAGAGGCCATGATTATCATGGTCAGCACGAATATCTGGGTTCTCAGTGCCTCCGTTTATTTTGGTCAACATAGACCCCAAGCAAATGCTAGCCCCTTTGAAATGCGGTATCGCGGGACGATTGTCACACGAACCTAGTTTCATAACGTAGGTTCGACTTCTACAAAGGAGCATTCGGCTTGTCGCCGAGTATACGAGGTTCACCAGGTCAGCCTGTAGGCAAAATCCCTACGGGGGCAATCACATTTCAAAATAAGTTTGGTGGCACGTCTTTGAACACGCTCAAGGACCATAATTTTCTCTTTTGTATAGGGAGACCAAACTTCAGATGCGTACCCCAAACTGTGGTTTTACCAACGATTTATATAGAATTAACAGAGTTTTTTGGTCACATTCATTGGTACACGTTCTGTAGATAATACCCAACATCTTATTTATATGATCGTTCCATGATAAATTCAAGGAAACATGAACACCACGTTCTTTCTCATTTGAAACAACTGCAATCTGCGACCAATTCAGATTGTATGATGTATGCACTAAATTTCTTTCCTTGATGACAAGGTGCTTACACGTATCAGCGTTGAATTTCATGAAATGCTCAGACGACCAACCATTTAAACTTAAAAGGTCTCTTTGCAGTTGAAATGCATCAGCATCATTATCAATAACTGGAAAGCACTTCTTATCATCCTCATAGAGTTTCACATTAGTGCTAGCATCTGTAATACCTGGGGCACTGTTTATGTATATTGTAAACAGCAAGGGCCCCAAGATTGACCACTGCTGGGGCACACCGGATAAAATAGGTAGCAAAATGAAAAAGGCAGTTAAAACGAGGTATGCCACTCGCAGAACTATAAAAGAAGCACCTTCAACCGAACAGTTGCTCAAAATCCGCTCTCACCGATAAGAGCACGCAACTGAAGAAGAAATCTACTGTGTATTCCGAAACCGACCTTGCAACCTGATACAGCGTTCTCTACAGCGAACCTACCAGAACCACCGTGACCAACGTGAAAAAAGCACATCTTACCTAATGCTCCAGATGTCGCTTACAGGAAAGAAAAACCATTCAAGGACTTTTTTAGTCAAAGCTTCAATTCGTCTTCAAACTTGAAACCTCCTAAAAGCCTAGGAACGCACTGGTTTCCTGAACATTCCGCGACAAAGCATTACTTAACCCTGACGCACCTACTATGATCTGTTAAATTACAAAATTTCGCCTTTTAAAACTAAGCGGAGTTATACGGTAAGGAGGGTGACAATATCACAACTACTCACATTTTAAAATTCTCTATTGCTACGTTAATTTGTTCATAATTATTTGAATCCTTCGTCTTTGCCGAGGCATGAGGTTTAAGCTTGCCTTTTTCTTCGACCTTTCTCTAAGCTCAATTTCTTCGCTTTTGCGGAGGTGGAAGCAACAAGCGTCTGATGTTTTTCGATCTTTTATTCCAGAGCTCTCGCCTTTTGGGATCAGAATTAAGGAAAGGATTTGAGATTCTAGAGGCGGGTATGGCAGCGTGCCCCTTGATTACTGTGAGCAAGCTGAAACTTATGTCTCTGAAAATCAGAAACCTCCGTAATCACCACGAGAAAATGTATGATATTTTAAAGCTCAAATGAATATTTTTGGAAACGAAACGTTTTGTTTCGGTGGAATTCACTGTTACGTGCTTTTAGTCCTTGCGTCGGTGGCAATTGTACAGTGGCTACACATTTTAACAATTCAAGGCTAAGACATTTCTTTTGAAAGGGAGCAAAATTTTCTAACATGGGAAGCAACTTGTTTCTTTCTCCCCAGATTTCCTTTATCATAAAATTTGCCACTTTCTGGAAACCAAAAGAACAGTTCAAGGGTAAACATAGCGCCAAGAAGAAATCGAAGGGTGCAAAATTTTCTAACATGGGAAGCAACTTGTTTCTTTCTCCCCAGATTTCCTTTATCATAAAATTTGCCACTTTCTGGAAACCAAAAGAACAGTTCAAGGGTGAACATGGCGCCAAGGAGAAATCGAAGGATGCAAAATTTCCTAACATGGGAAGCAACTTGTTTCTTTCTCCCCAGATTTCCTTTATCATAAAATTTGCCACTTTCTGGAAACCAAAAGAACAGTTCAAGGGTAAACATAGCGCCAAGAAGAAATCGAAGGGTGCAAAATTTTCTAACATGGGAAGCAACTTGTTTCTTTCTCCCCAGATTTCCTTTATCATAAAATTTGCCACTTTCTGAAAACCAAAAGAACAGTTCAAGGGTAAACATAGCGCCAAGAAGAAATCGAAGGGAGCAAAATTTTCTAACATGGGAAGCAACTTGTTTCTTTCTCCCCAGATTTCCTTTATCATAAAATTTGCCACTTTCTGGAAACCAAAAGAACAGTTCAAGGGTAAACATGGCGCCAAGAAGAAATCGAAGGGTGCAAAATTTTCTAACATGGGAAGCAACTTGTTTCTTTCTCCCCAGATTCCCTCTATCATCAAATTTGCCACTTTCTGAAAACCAAAAGAACAGTTCAAGGGTGAACATGGCGCCAAGAAGAAATCGAAGGGTGCAAAATTTTCTAACATGGGAAGCAACTTGTTTCTTTCTCCCCAGATTTCCTTTATCATAAAATTTGCCACTTTCTGGAAACCAAAAGAACAGTTCAAGGGTAAACATGGCGCCAAGAAGCAATCGAAGGGAAGTCGAGGGATGCTTTTGTTTATCGGATTTTAGCTTCATGAAGGGCTTTAAATACCCACAGGAAATACCCACTCTCCTCTAAATCGCAGTTTGACCCAACAAGAAAACACACACAACCATAGAGTGCGGCTCGCTTCAAGCCAAGCGCTCGGTTCATTCTCCGAAAAGACTAAAGAATACATGACAAATAAAAGAAAAGTAAAATATACAATCCAAGAGGCATTGAGCTAAAAAAAAAAAACAACTTAATCACAAGCAAACTGAAAAGGGGTCGTGAAACAACAGCTGGGTGGAAAACCTCCCCGTACGTCCACTTGCACTTAGGAGGAAAACCCCAGGCCAGCTGAACCCCATAAACAATGGTCCCCTGGGCAAGACCACAAGTGATAATCCGGGGCATGGCCATCCATTGTCTTATAAATCATTAAGGCTTTCCGTTTCTTTCGTCGAACTGATAGCCTCTCCCAGTTAAAGGGAACCTCCACTTCTACAAAAAAATGACTTTAAATCACACGAAAAAACGTTACAGTCAAGTTAGTATAAAGTATTTTGAAAGAAAGTGTTTGTATTCGAAATAAATAAGTTTTAGAATCGCCTATTTTTGTTTTCAAATTTCGCGGGAGCCGCCATCTTGAATAATTGTGACGTGTTACGGTTGTCCTATTGTTATTGGACAAAAGCTCTTTGTGTCAGAAGAATGGTGCAACCGTAAGACGTCACAATTATTCAAGATGGCTACCCCCGCGAAATGTGAAAGTGAAAATAAACGATTTTAAACTTCTCATTTCTTGATATAAACACTGTTTTAAAACAAATTTCGAACAAATTTGTTTGTTAACATAATTTTCTTTGGTTTAAACTTATTATGTAGTAAGAGTGGAGGTTCCCTTTAAGTTATCACTCAGGTAGCCATTCAAACAGTCCCAAACCGGGCTGCAATAATCGAAATATGGCACATAACCCTACCCTACCCTAATGGAAAAACGTTTGTCACGAATTGCCAAGTGACCAGCCTGAACCAGGGTCTTTCTCCTCAACGACAAAGGAGGCAGAGAAGAGAGACCCTGGGAACGAGATTGAAAAATCACATGAATTTTTGACGATGTAATATTTTTGGGAGACGACTTGAAACTGCATTAGTCGAAGAATTGACAAATCGATGGATCTCCAGGGTTTACTCCTCATTATAACAGCCAGGAAATTCACCCAATTTCAGCCATTTTCCTACGTCACCAGCGTGCTGCATAATCTTATAGAGCACGCTGATGACGTAAGCAATTTTTGTTTTTCTTTATGATCACCTGCCCATCACCATAAATATTAAGTCCGTCCGAAATAAATGGAGAAAAGAGTAAATTTTATGGACTTATCAGAAGAAGGAGAAGAGCTACCGCAGCTTTCTGAGAAAACCACCGAGAAGAGTTCGAGTTTAACGACATAAGAGAAATGAATGAAATTATTGAGGGAAAACATTCTGAAAAAACTTTCTGTGGGAACATTCAGATTTAAATATTCTATTTCATTATAAATCTAACTCACTAAATAAATTCTAACTCTAGTCAAAAACATTATTGCACGGGCTGTAAAACTCTGCAACTCCAGCGAGGTTGTCTTCAGGAAATTTTCATCCTTCTGGCTCAGCCATTCATATTCAAAAAAACAACGCCCTTCAGACAACAGAATACCTGCAGCAGCATCGGTGACTCCCTGTTATAGCCCAGCTGTTAAACGACATAAATATCAAATTATACGCTTTGTGATAAAAGCGTCAAAATTAATACATATACTTATCTCGATGTGCTTGTCAATTTGTGATATGGAGGCATTTGAGATATGGCCTACCTTTCCTGTAATCGAACATTGCTGAAAGCAGGTCTAATGCATTGTGTTGGGATTAGTTTTAATTACTAAGGCGTTTTAAGAATTATAATTATTTTCAGGCTTCTGTACGCAACTGCTAAAATTGCGTCCATAACTACGAAGATCATAGCTTTACTTGATTTCATATCTGCAGTTCAGCATATGACTCATTTCGTTCAGTAACCTGTTTGTAAGATTCTTTAAGGCGCTCCTGTCTGGTTGCCCAGATGAAATGCGTTAACATTCCTTGAAGGCAATGCTTCAAGCAAGGTCATATATATGAATTGTCTGTTTTCGGCAGGATGTATCAATCTGTACCACTACACTATTAGTAAATAACTGAGCGAAGCATTACATTAAGTCCTCAACTCCAAATGTTTTACCAATACTTAGTCATATAACATAACGTCTTATTACAGATGATAATTGTTCATTTGGCATATCTTAATCAGAAATCCTTTGGAACAGTAACCAAGCACAACATTTTGAATGCTATTTCTAGTCATTGATCTGGGAATTCTTCCACCCTACTATGTAATAATTCATTACCAGAATAATACATTGCTGGGATCCGGATGGGGGCATCACCAACAAACTGGAGCGTAGAAGGACAGTTCTCAATCGACGTTTATTCAGCACCACGTTGCACTACTCTCTAGCTCTTACCTTTCCAGTCTTACTTTTTCACCTATCTTAAGTATGTTCAAATTCCTGCTTTTAAATAGAACCTAATAGCTATGTGGGGCCCACAGAAGCTGGATTTGGACAGCACTAATGGCTAGCCAAATCATTTGTAAATAACCACACATGAAGGAACAAAAGTACCGTACAAGAGACCAACGTAAGTCGACGTCCAGACACAGCCACCACAACCACCACAGCTCGTAAAGATACCCAAATCACAAATGCTCATCAAAACGAAACTAACCAAAAAACCTAACGTAGACCAAACAAAAGGTAATCATGACTATGGAAACTCAAGATCAACCGAATAACAATCACATGCACGACACGCGTGCCACTGGAACAATGTTGCTGAATAATTGGTTTCGATTGATAAATTATGTAT
>JALIRR010004656.1:0-7500 GCA_023091755.1 Montipora sp. Colony 1 RG-2022
TCGTAATTAACAAATAAGAGAAATAACAATCGTAAATGAAAACGAAACCACTCGATAGAAGAAATAGTTAGCGAATATTGTGAAAAAGTATTCAAATTCGGGTACGACAAAGGAGTTATCAAATCAACCAACGAAGACTGTATCGACACAGAACCGTACGGTTATCAACAAACCGAAATCATGATGTCACGCTACAGCTGTGGCGAAATCACAAGTGCCGCAAACACAGTCTAGTTCAAGGTTCAACTTAATTCAACAACTTCCTGTTTCATTTGCTTATGTAAATATTTAAACGCATCTTATTTTTGAAAAACTTTACTGACAAACTTTACTTACAAACTTTACTTACAAACTTTACAAAAAAACTTTACCAACAAACGTTACTCACAAAACTAACTTATTCGTATGAATTTATGAGATCATGTTCACGGGAAACCCCCATTCTTTATTTCCGAGAATGTCATGCTATGGTGATTTTTTCCAATTTCATTTACTTAGGCAAATATTTAAACACACTTTATGCATCTCCTCTGCACAAAAAAAAATAACAAAATTTTAAAGTTTCAGTGAAAATTTTCACAACTGTGAGTAAAAAATGTGAAGTTTGTGATTGATTAAAAATCACGGGAAAGTCTCTTGATGTCACGCTATGGTGGATTTTCTTGTTCCACTCAATTGTGTAAATACTTAAATACACCATCAATATATAAAACAAGTGAATTTCATATAGTTTTCCAAAAGTTATATGGAAATAAAAAAAAAATCTCTGCTTGTCTTCGCTTGTGTTCAGCACTGGATAACACCACTTGACTCGGATTTTGTTAGCTGACCGTGAAAAAACGCCAGCTGAAAAACTGCGCCGGTACCCCAAAGTAATACAATTGAATGAAACCATCACACAGAAATCATAACAAATATAATGTCAACAAAAAATGATTTTCATAAAATTATTTCGCACAATTGTGCCATCATATGATCAGTAGTGATGTACTGCATTCTCCAAGGCAATTGCCTTGGAGTGTAGTACATTACTACTTACATGTTGCACAAAAACAGAAGGTACCGAGTTGGTTGGTGTTGAACTGCAGCGTTCCAGTTAAATTTTTTAAGTGGGGGGTCATTAAGACCATTTGAAGAGTCACCCAGACGTCGTGCCACCAGACGCCCTTTGGCTCACACGTTTAATTATTTTGTAATGTCCTGTCCCATTTTGAGGTCTTTTACGTTTTCAAGCTTTGGTTATAAATTCAGTTCAAAGATAACAAAACACGCTCTTGAGTGAAACTCACTCGTTTCTTCTTTAAAGGGGTTATGTCACTCAAAATGCTCAAAAAGTAGAATGAAACATTGCAATAACCATTTAAAACTGTTGAACAACACAAAAGAAATACTGCAAAAATCAAACGGATTCTGCACCTATCAATGTTAAGCCAGAGGGAGGGGAGGTGGTGGGGGGGCTAACCAGGGGAATTCGATCATAAGATCTGTTGTCCCAAGGGTAGGGATTTTGATGGTACGTGATGTCCCCAGGGTAGCGATTTTGATCATACGAAGGACATTTGACCACCTTCACTTCCCGCCGAGTGGGGATTTTGACCAATTATTTTGTCCCAGGGGCGGGGAATGTGAATTTCTTTTTAATGAATGATCTAGTGATCTTCTCTAGATCAGCAAAAAATCTTCAAATAATCCTTAATAAGCTGGAATCTTTCTGTGAAAATGCCGATTTAAGTGTAAATTTAGACAAGACAAAAATTATGATTTTTAACAATTGTGGTAAGTCTTTAAACAACTACTTGTTCAGATACGGCGCTGATGAACTGGAAAATGTCAAATCGTATAAATATCTTGGACTCATAATGAGTCCTTTTGGAAACTTTAATCTCGCTAGACAAGAGTTGAAGAAAGTTGCACTTAAAGCACTCTATAAATTACGAAAAGAAATGGGAAACCACTTCAGAGAAAATATAAAATTAACGATGAAGTTGTTTGATGCAGTGATATCGCCCATACTCTTTTATGCAAGTGAAGTGTGGGGGATTGATTGCAATGGGAAATTAGAAAAGGACCCAGCAGAATTAGTTCAAAATAAATTCCTAAAGTGGTTGTTAGGAGTTAACAAATACTGCAACAACAATGCGTGCAGGGCTGAAACAGGACGGTTCCCAATGACAATTGATGCTCAGTGTAGGAACTTTAAGTTCTGGTTAACCTTAACCAAAAATGAATACAAATTATCCCAAATAGCATACAATGACATTAAATGGAAGGAAAATAAGGCTTTCTGGAGCAAAAAAATCAAAGGCTCATTGGAAAAGATAGGATTAGGAGACCTCTGGATGAAAGCACACTATGTAGACATAGGAATTGTAAACATTATCAGGCAGCGACTCAAGGATATCGAATTACAAAGATGGCTAAGTGAAATAAATAACGACACCAGAAAAGATGCTAACCAAAGCAACAAAATGAGAACCTACCGGTTATTCAAAATGATAGACAATTACAAATGTGAAGACTACCTACATCAGGTCACCAATACACGACACAGAATAGCCCTAACAAAACTGCGACTTAGTAACCACAAATTAGCCATAGAGACAGGACGTTATTCGAGACCGCTCAAGAAACCTGCAGAAAGAATTTGCCCAATTTGTAAAACAGAAATGGAGGACGAATACCATTTTTTAAATACATGCCCTGCTTACCAGGAAAAACGATGTTTGTTACTAGACTATTTGAAAAAAGAATATAGAATAAAAATACGCAGAATGTCACCTAGTAAAATATTCATGTTTCTGATAAATCCCCCTAGCGGAAATGCTAAAATACAAAAACTAATAGCAAAATATATATTCCAATTCTTTGAAACAAGGAAAGGGGAAGACGGATAAAAGTAAATACTATAGGACTTAATTAATTAATAACCTTTTAGCCATGTATATTTTTGTTGTTTGTAATTGTTCGTTATTTGGAAATTGTGGTCGATATACTATTTATTGTATAAGACTCCAAATAAAACATGTCTGTCTGTCATGAAAATGTCAAAATCTCCCCCCCCCCCCCCCCACTTCCTTGACCTTTACATTGATAGGTGCTTTACATTTGGGTAATTTTGAAAAAGGTTGGCACTACGTTTGGCAAGTACATGAGAAATCTCCTGGATAAAGGTCATTTTTTTCTCAGAATCATTTCGTTTGTGATATAACGATAATTTTATCGGTAAAGGATTCAGATTACCATTTTGAGTTTTAAACTCGTGATTAACTCAAGATTTCCCCGCAACACCCAAAAATAACGTGCAATAGCCCCTTTAAATAAAACAGTCTGCAAAAAAACTAACTGCAAATTGCTATGACGGACGTTTTCCTGCATGTGATGCATGTCTAGAGTTGCAATAAGCAAACGCTTATGCCACACACTAAGGAAGGACTGAACATGTTGTGTCCGCTTCAAAATTCCTCTTCTTTTCAGTCTAATCTGATGACAGGTAAAATTTTTTTTTGGTTTTATGTTTCCAGCAAATAGTATCGCAAAAGCTGGGAATTACCGGGTTAGCACTTTTATTTTGCGGGGTTTAATTTTTGCGGATTTTGCGGATGGTACTTGATCCGAAAAAATAAATTCAAGCAGAAAAAAAACACGAGCCATATTAAAAACAGCAAAAAACACTCCCGTTAATATAACTAAAAAGGGCCAAACAGTGGGGTAAAAAAGATCGTTTATTTTGATATTTGCATTGAGAAAAAGCAATTTGAGCTTACTACAAACAAAACGAAACGATAAAAGGTTAAGTCAACACTTTTCCAGTCTCTGAGGCATAAGAAACGAACTCAAAACAGCCAATGAAAAGGTTACCATTTTTTAAGGGACACCATCTTCTAGGACCTCAAGGATGCCACATTTTTTTCCCCCGTTCTCGATGATTGAGGGGTTTTTACCAAAAAGTAATAGAAGTTGAAAATAGTCTTGCTGCTTGAAAAGAAAACTGCAAAAATTAGTTCCCAACGGAAGTTTCAGTCAATTCGCGCCGCAAAACTCAAAAAATCGCCAATCCGCAAAATAAAAGTCCCGCAAAAATTTCATGGTAATAGGCAAGCCAAAAGACAGATGGTGTGCCTGTGTACGGATGCATGATTTTTTGAAATTTCTGTAAGCACACTAAAATGGCCCCCCGCTTGCTTTTTGCAGGGGAATGTATCGGTCGGAAAACTGGTACTGAGACATGTGATCAGACATGTGTCGAACATGTGAGCAGGCCGCGTTAGCTCGTCTTTGCGCTGGAATTTTCTTTCGATTTAGTCGCCGTAGGCTTTGCAATTTTTTTTCTCCCATCGTTGGATTTTTGTGTATTTAAACGCTTCCACGGTAGTATTTAGCGACATCTGAGGGAATTGTCCTTTGCTTAATTTATGTGTTAACGAACAGGACTTTGAATCACTTTGGCTTTGGGATGTTAACCGTATTTTGATTGCATTTGTTGATTAGTTCCAGTCGCGACAGATACATGTAGCTTAGTCTTTATCCGGTCGAATATTGTTTGGAATTGGTGGAGAAGAAATCTGAAGGTAATAGGAGTAACATTTAACTGAATATATTTACATTTTATCTGTCGGGTCAGGAGGCCTTCTTTGATGGGTTCCTGAGAAACGTATCTATTTTGACTTCAGGGTGAACTATTTACACAATCATGAGGTTGAGTGGCCAATCAAAACAGAGTTTGTAATTGAAAATCTGAAAATCTATGAGATACAAAAACAGACTTGCGAATTATCGCCTGTTTATTTTACACAATAGTGACAAAACATATCTTTTTCTGACGTTAAAACCGTGGCTACCTATTAATCATTTGTCAGAAAGAAAAAATTCCTCGCCTATCACATTTCAAGTCATGTATGCAATTTTTTTTAGCTCGAACATTACACAACATGATGAATTCACTCACAGAGGCCGAAAATTTTCACAAAGGCCGAAATTTTTCAGAGAAACCTTTTCCAGCAAAAACTTTATTGAAACAAACAACATGTTTGCCGTTAGAGGAAAAAGATCCCTTCCTCAGTTTCATTGCGCGCGTGAAGACATGAAACCCAGTCGAGTCAAATTACCATACGCAACAAATAACTTTCATTGTTAATGTTACTAAATTTGAAAATGCAAACAACGAAGCCCTATTAGCGGGTTATCAGGATACGGGATTTTTTACTTATGTATTTTTTTGAAGGACACTTTATTCAAATCCCACAGTTCTACTTGCTTCCTTAACTCCGTTCATCCAAAAATGACAAGGTCAGCCTTAAATCATCCGAAAAACTTCTTACAAATCACAGTTCAACAACGTATCAACCTGGGCAATCTTGAAAAACAAAAATAAGCAAAGGAAACTTTCACCAAAACGTTGAAAACATGAAACAACAGTTTTCGCTAATCCTGGATTACGTTAATCGGCTTTCAAACAACCAGGCCTTGTATTTGAAGTCCGGTTCCGTAATCCTGGTTTAGTTCCTTGCAAACTGTTTAAATCTGGCGTGGCGAAGACAAGAAGACCACATCTGTACTCCATTTCTCTCAATGCTCAAAAATCTAAAATTCCGTAATTGCGTGTTCTATAGTCCAGTCCAAAGTTCCAATTTTAAAATTCCATAATCTTGATTTCAGTATTAGAGTAACTTGGTACCAAACGTTCCACAATAACTTGAAATCTCGTTAAGAAAAAAAGCTTAAATCCAGTAGTCCAGTCCGGGTTTAAATCGCCAAAACTCTCTCTATCATCGATTCAAAACTCAACAAAAGCTACAAGTAGTAAATAGTTCTCAGAAACACAAAAGTTCGTCATGATTCTACAATCGAACTATCAAAAACGAAACCAAAAAACCCTAGTGATCACCTCTCGAGAGAACAAACAGCCGAAACTATTCTGTGCCTGCCTCTGATGGCACTGAAAAAAGTACCGTACGTAGTACGATGGCACTTGACCGTAGCCCTTGGCTGAGAAACTAATCTTAGCCAAAAGGCCGAGAAACGATCAGGCTACGGGATAATTAGGTAAAAAAATGTAGGGATACGGGATTTTTGGCCCGAGGGGAGGGGAGGGGTAATTAAGGAGATATGGGATACTTTTTAGAGTAGGAACGCATTGTGTACGTGTGGTAGTGCAGTAACTTTACAGTTTTTTTTTTCCATAATCGTCAACTGAGCTGCGTTTTGTTTTTTCAGGAGATTCAAGTTGTCCTTGCGTAATATGTAGCTCTAATACAGTACAGGACATTGTTTTTGATATCGTTAAGTCATTACATTGGCATGGTAGATATCTTTGCTAAATAACCCCTGAGAAGACATGTGGTTCAGCAAAATACTAAACCCAGAAAGATTAAATAAAATAAAGGGAAATCGAAAAACATTTGGCTTCAAGGCTGACATGTTGATCATTTACGACTTCTTTTTCACCTCAAGCTTAAGCTTAAGCTTCTGACAGCTTTTCACTGAAGTTAAGCCCTTTCCGGCGGGGTTAGTATGAATGAGGGACGTCAAAAATATGCGACTTGCTGTCAGCAACACACGACCAAAAACTCTATTTAACGCTCAAAAATTTTAACTAAGCAAGGTACAGTTTTTGTTAGCCTGCTTTATGCAAACCAAATATTGACGCAAAAGTAAATATTGATGTGTAGTTTTTAAGGAGAGCAGAAGGAACTTTTAGGAAGTGTCGATCGAGAATAAAACAATTTGCCATCAGCAACAAAATTTGCGAGATGAAAACATCATAAAATTTGTGCCACGAATATAACACGAATGTAACAAGTTACCATCAGCGAAAAACATTTTGGGGAGATTTTTGGTCGTACAAGTAAAATCGCAAAATCGATTTTAGCTGCCGCCTGTGATCAAGTTACCTTGCGTGTTTAATACTGACAACTCACGAAACAAAGGATGCATCTGTGATAAAATGACCGCAAGACACAGGGTTCTTGTTAGTTTGCTTTTTTTTTTCTACGAAGTGTTATAAAGTTCGACAAGATACATCTGCGAATTTAACACAAAGATAACGGCTCGACGGGCGAAAGACTGCTGTCGAAGTCCATTACTCGTCGCTTTTAAGATATTTATTTTTCACCGCCGGTCTTGTTTATCCAATTGACGTTCCATTCTTGAGCTCCCTAAGGGCATATTGTGTTTGAAGATGCACTAAAACGCCATTCGCGTTACAACGACTTTCGACGCCATTGCAAGTCAATTAAATGTTCTACTGTGTCCACCGGATAATATCTATGTATTCGTGCCACCCCCTCAAAGCTACCAAACATACGCGCAGAATATTCTAGGCACAAACACACTATTTAGCAAGGTAGGGACAGAAAAAAAAAAAGAAATTCAACACAGTTTCTAACTTCCTACGGCAACCTAGTAAAAAACCGGAGAAGTGAAACGCAAATTCCGACTGGGTTTGGCAACCCAGCAAAAAAAAAAGAGAAATTCAACGCAGATTCCGACTGGTTTCGCAAC
>JALIRR010004656.1:22500-30000 GCA_023091755.1 Montipora sp. Colony 1 RG-2022
TAATTTTCCGCTGAGTCAGATCAAAGAGTCAGAGCTTTTTATATTGGTTCATATGCAGTTATTTTCGATCGTACAGTGTTTTCCAAATCCGTAAACAGAAATAGCTAAAATGTTATTACTTACATCGACATCTCTCCAATTACTGTGCATGTTAGCCGTCTTATCAACAAATATTATTTCGTGCCGATCAGGGTAATGCGACACGCGCACGATGACAACGGCCTGTCACGCAACTCCACACAACGCGTGCACCAGGGCCCGCCGGGTTGCTTCTCTCCACTTCCGGTATAAACAGTTTTCGTCCCTTCTGCGCACGCTTAGTCAGAGAAAGATTGAAGCTCGATTTAAAAGGTTCTCGAAAATGAAGACATAATGGAAGATTTTTCTATCTATCAATGTCGAGAAAAGACACGGCTTTTTTGCCTACAGGTGAGGTTACGTCAATTTCCTCTCGTTTAATGTAATGCAAAATGTCTGCAGTATATCATTCAGATTTGAATCATCTGTGATCGATGTACCCAGCTTGGCAGTTTTCCTTGATCTGTCTTTCTAGCGAGAAGGAAACCTCTGCACAGATTCAATTCTTCACCGGTTTTGAAACCTGCCATAACCATTTTGAAATTTAAGACCAACTGCCCAATAGCAGAAGAGACGAAGGGACGTTTCATTGACGTCACATCGCCCATGCGTGACAGAACATTGGGGAGATTCCATTCCTTCTTGCTAGAGAATGGAAAATATTAATCAAGGAAACTCCTGCCAAGTAAGGTATCTATTATGGAATTTATGCTATTAGTTTATGGTGTTATCTATTTTTAGAACAGGTGTAACAATTGACAACAAACTCAGCTGGAATTGTCCCTCGAAAAACCAACCAAAGAGATCACTTCTGGAATCAGTGCCATGAAATGTGTTAGGCTCCTGGTTCCTCATGATCAGGCAACCTTAACATCTTATATACAATGTATATACCAAGCTTTATAATACAACCTCACTTTGACTACGTACTGTAGTACTGTCTGAGTACCTTTACAAGACAACCTGCAAATACTGCAGAATATAGCAGCCCGTGTTTTAACGTTCTCTAACTATGACGATGATGCTGACCAATTCTTGGAAATTCTGGCGTGGAAAAATCTTGATTGCTAGCAAAACATACAAAAGGCCGCCATAGTATTCAAAATTAATACACAAAAATTTGGTTTTATCAACAGAGTTGATAATGTAAATTGGCCACCATACAGAGATTCTAAAAGCTGACATTTCGAGCGTTAGCCTTTCATCAGAGCGAATTGAATTTGGATTCGCTCTGACGAAGGGCTAACGCTCGAAACATCAGCTTTTAGAATCTCTGTACGGTGGTCAATTTACATTATTAACTCATCGACGCAGCACCACAGTTTCTTTAGAAACTACCCCCTTCATTCAAAATTAATGCCCACATGGGTTAGCTCCAGAGTACTTAGCATCGAAATTTTCTGAAATCAATGTAAGCTACAATTTGAGGGTCTTTGAGAACAAACTTAATAATTATTTTAGATTGCCATGCACAGATTATTTCAAAAATAGTTTTAGTTATAGTGGTGCCGCACTGTGGAATAGCCTTCCTTGCAACGCTAGGTGCACAGAATCTTTCAGGTCATTCAAATGCACAATCAGCAGCTCTATAAGGCATGGCGTTCATGGAAAGCAGCTTTTAAATATAGTGTAGTTCATAGTTTTTAAATTAGCTCTAGTTGTGTGGTTGTAGTTTTGATCTTTCTGTTAATAGTTGATGAATCACCCATGGTTAAATAAAGTTTCATTCATTCATTCGTTCATTCAGACCCAATCTGATTGGCCCCATTATTTGGCGGGACCTGTTCTAAGTTGTTGGCCCCATCACAAGTGCACATGGATACTTATGTAAGCTGTCTTTACCTTTCCACAACTCACTTGCCTCGAGGCATGGCGCTGCAAAAGGAGAGATCTTGTTGAGAAAGTTAGAGATTTCAGATGACAAAATAAATCTCAGCTTACCACGAGCCTAATGCAGAAGAGGAAAGCTTGGAAATCAATGTGATCTAAACTCAAGGTGCGTCTTATAGGCAAATATCTTTGTGCAACCAAACTCATGCAGGGATGGTTTTTTGCTGCCATCTTGTATGTTATGCTCATCCCAGTCTTCCCTTACTGTGATTCCAAAATGGTGGCCTCACACCCATGTCCGTGATGGCCCTCAATTCTTAGCATTGTACAAAAAAAACACCTACAAGAAAGTACTAAGAACAGCATACATACATACTTTACATACATACTTTATTTAAGGTATCATAAACAAATAAATACAAGTAATACCCTAAAAAGAAGTTTAAGAGGTTAACCCTATGTAAATAAACTTCCAAAATAAAAATCAAAAATATATGTTTATAAGTGGAACCTAAGAAATACACATGTATGATTTAAGAGCTATTTTAAAACGTCTCAAATTTCCTACCTCAACAACATTGGCAGGCAGGTCATTCCATTCGCGAATAATTTTAACGAAGAATGAATATTTATAACAATTACAGTTCGCCTAACTTGTAGTTTGTAGTTATGATTGGACCTGGTACGTTTTGAAGCGAACTCAAAAAAGTCACGAAAACAAAGACTATTCAATCCAAATACAAGTTTATAGCATTCAATCAAAGAAAAATATAGTCTTCTGTCAGTCAACTGCGACCAACGCAACAGTTTACAGCGATCTTCATATGACATCTCTCCCCTTCGCTGGCCTAAGGCCAATCGAGAAGCTCTTCTCTGAACTTTTTCTAAGAGCACAATATTCTTAACCAAGTAAGGGCACCATGCAGGGGAAGCGTACTCGAGGATTGGTCTCACAAGAGCCTTATACATTGTGGAAAAGATTTCTTTGTTTACAGAACCGATTGTTCGCTTGATTAGACCGAGAACTTTATTGGCCTTATTGACCACCTCGACAACGTGTAAAGTCCACGAGAGATCATGGGAGATTGTGATGCCGAGGTCTTTTACAGTACTCACTGAGCTGAGACGTTCTCCACGCGGTACGAGGGAGTAATTTGGAACAGATTTATCACGATTATGTGTCACTCGCATAATTTCACATTTGTTCGCGTTGAAGTTTAACTGCCAGGTCTCAGACCAACTCTTAAGGTGGAATAAGTCGGACTGAAGAATGACTGTGTCTCTAGCTATGTCAGAGATCTCTCTATAAACCTTGGTATCATCCGCATACAGTTTAACCGTTGATAAAATTCCGGATGAAATGTCATTTACATATAAGATGAATAAAACAGGTCCTAGGATTGTTCCTTGGGGTACACCTGATAAAACTGGAGACCAGGACGAGCAAGTACCGCGTATGACGACGCGTTGCATCCGGCCAATTAAAAAATTTCGAAACCACTGGAGAGCGCTGCCGTCGATACCATGACGCTCGAGCTTGAAAAGAAGACGCTCATGCGGTACACTGTCGAACGCCTTGGAAAAATCCAAAAAGGCAATGTCGGTTGGCTTTCTGTTGTTACGTGATTTCGCCCAATCATCGGGATTTAAAGGTTTTTCTCTAAATTCTAGTTGAATTTCCTTCTGCCATTTTGCTTGACTATGATCTTCAGTTGAGACAGCATATAACCCTTTCACCCTTAAACCGGCCTAAAGCCGCCATACTTAGTATTTTACTCTGTCTAATGCCAGAGTATTTTACTCTGTCTAACACCAGACGATTTTACTCGTCAATGGGGAACCCCCAGGAGTCAATGGGTCATTAAGCTAGCAATTCTCTATTTGAGATGCATCTTATAACCGAATATTTTAATGAGATATTCAGTTTGTGACAATTAAAATGCCATCAAGTTTGAAAGTTAAAGTTGTGTCTTAATTAACCAAGTGCACCTTGTATCCTAAAAATTATGGTAATACTGTAAAGTAATGGGATAAGGCCAATTCAAAGTGATTGACACTTCTGGGTTCTTCTCTTTACAGTTTGGATGTAAATAATATGGCATCCTGTGAAGTAAATTCAAACAAGAACCGCAATCGCGATCAACTTGGTACATGTATGTGCGCAAATTATTTAAAGTTGTATGACTGTGTCACCCAAGATGTGTTCCATCGCAGTAGGGAATGAGCAGGCAGAGGCGAGTTCATTCAGATTAACTTCACATGTAGCACATAAAACTTGTTTTATTCTGTGATTTTTACAGATGAGATAATTTGACTAAAGCTTTCTTTGCTTTAGGTAGTTGAAGAGGCCATCTGCAAATTTCATGTGACCTGTTTTTCCTAAACACGATGATTCAGCTCATTTCATCCTATCAGTTTTCCAGAAATTAAATTATACAGAGACTTGCAGTACAATGCAATACAAGTCTCAAAATTCCAGCCTTGCTCATTTGTTATCCCTCATTCTACCTTAGTAAGTTCAAGAATCTATTATTAAACTTAATGCATAATTACAGTATTTAAAATCCCTCTGGAGGGCAAATGCTTCCTTTGCTGCTTAAGTATGAAATGCTCGAGCTTTGAAATGGTCATAAAATCTTGACCTTACTCAGGTGGTATTTCTCTGAAAATTTCCATTCTAGCTAAAAGGAACAGGATCTTTTAAATTCTGGAATTCTTTTAGTCCACTCTTCAAGATTACCAATTAAATGTAACAGTCGTGTGACCATTGTGTTGCAAAGGCCTACATTGTATGACACAGTTTAGCTACAGGTCAAAGTTCAAGTGTTGATAGGTTAATTAATTCGTTTTCAAGGTATGACACTATGCACTTATCCCATGTAAGGTGTCCAGATTTGAGGATCTAAGAAAT
The DNA here is from genome assembly GCA_023091755.1 of Montipora sp. Colony 1 RG-2022. Lineage (NCBI taxonomy): Eukaryota > Metazoa > Cnidaria > Anthozoa > Scleractinia > Acroporidae > Montipora > Montipora sp. Colony 1 RG-2022. The sequence continues at coordinate 27,320 of JALIRR010004656.1, forward strand.
CCTGAGACTCCAGGGCTTTCAAATCCAGAACACCCAGTTCTAGTAATGCAGAATGCTGCCAGCCAATTTCAGAATCCATATCTGAGTACCTGGAATCAAGCATGCACAGCATAGAATCCAATGTCCAAGACTGAGTGAAACTACCTTGCATGGGATGGTACACAAAATATGTCTAAATTATCCTAGAGCATACAAGCAGTGAAAACTAGATCGCGTTCATCTTTAAATTTGACTGTTCTTTCAGTTTGGGAATCTATGGAGTTGGAAGAGACAATGTAGGGACGCACAGACTGACGCAAGCAGCACACCCTCCTCCTGCAGCCATGAAACATCCAGTTGCAGCTAGGAGTCCAAATATACCAGTTGCTGCCCCAAGGGGAAGACCTGCCAGAAAAAAAAAGATGGTAGGGACCAGACATTAAGTACTTTGTTATAATTATATATTGCTGTTGTATTCAGTGCAGGCAACAACTGCAGAATTGTATCCCAGTTGGGATACATTCGAATTTGATCAGGGGCACATGACCAAGAATCAACCAATCATAGTGCTCGTTTTGTTGAGTGAAAGTCTAGGTATAAAAAAATTGATTTTCTTGATAATTATAACAACAGCATAGTTAAGCATCATAAGGATTATCCAGGCCTTAGGCAAACCCCTGTATTTTCAAATAATTTAAAGTTATTGTCTTTTGAAGAGTGAAGCAGTTGACAGATCGTATGTGTCTCCTTATAGTGACTGCCTTATGAAACACGAAGCACGATATTTTAAGCAATCAGCTTGCTTTATTTTAAATCAGTGCCGATTTTAATGCGTGATGTCTTCAATAACTCATCATCCTTTAATATATCTAATCTTTTCAATTCTACGAGCAAAATACATGTGTACAACACAAGATATTCTTCCGCCGATAATCTCTACGCTAAATATTCCAGGTTAACCCGTCAAATCAAATCTTTTTCTAGACTTGGCGCAATAATATGGAATAGTATCCCTCCAGACCTGAAGAAATTACCCAAGTCATGCTTTAAGAATAAAATGCGAGAGTACTTATTTCAAATTCTAAAAAAGGAGGAGGATTATGTTGGCATACCAACTATTACGTCACAATAAACGAAAACTAATGTAAATCAATATTTAACAATTATTCGCCGAAGGGGAGGTGAATATCGGTGAATAAAAACCGAGATGAAGTTGAGGTTTTTATTCACCAATATTCACCGAGCCTGAGGTGAATAATTGTTTTAGTGTAATTACATAGGTGATTAATAGAAAAATATGTATTTTCTTTAAAGCAATTAATTTCTTCGTCTGTCACTTCGACAAAACGGCTGTGGCATAATTTTTGAAAAAACCACTATAGGTGATTATCGCGCAATAATCACCTCAAGGGAAACTAATCAGCGCAGAGCGTTTTCATAATCACCTATGTAATTATTATACCAAAAAATAATATCTGTATGACAATAAAACATACGTTCATAAGGAAAATTCGTTTTTAAAAATGTATAATATGTAATTGCATTCATCTCTCACTCTGTCCGCCTAGATTAGCTCTTGCAAGAGCGAGTTTCAATCGAGTGTCGTAAAACCAAAACCAAAGTAATTACTTTGGCCAATCAAAAAGGACGGAGACAATCCAGTAAACCAATCAAAACTCGAAATAATTTTACGTAGCCGACACAAAGCGTGGGAAAATGTGCACGCGCGAGCTACGATTGGTTTTGGTTTCACTTCTGATTGGTTAAAAAAAGTGGCGCGAGAACTTTGAACCAATCACTGAGTGAAGTAATGCAAAACCATAGCAATTCGCTAATTACTTTTGGCATTCAATTGAAAACCACTCTATTTGCGGGTAAGAGTGATTCTTTTGTAATAGCTAAAGTAATAATAAACTTGAACTTGAAGGAAAGGAAGCAACGGAAGGAAAATAACTTTATTTGAGTGTCTAGTCGTTCTAGCGCTGGAGCACTGATTGGGTACACTGTAAACTGAAATTAACAATCAGCGCAAATCAAGTCAAATGATTATTAGTTACTTAAGCCCCTGACAATGAACTAATCTTAAAACCATACATTGTATATTTAACTTACAAACAGCTGAAGCAGAAGCACAGGCAGTGCCACAACAGGCCAAGATGCAAGTTGCTGTTGCTGCAGGGCCCGTCTCTACAGTGGGTGTATTGCACAAGTTAAACAGCACCATGAGGGACACAAAGATGGTGATGGAATTAATGGTAAAGATCTTCATCACTTCTTGTTGTTAACAAAGGAACTGGTGAAAAATGTAACGCTTAGTCAAACATTATGTCATTTGGAGCAACTACAGAATACTCAAATTACAGAGCCATTTTTTGAAGAAGTGTCCGCGGCTCGTCAGTAAAATTCAATGTTTAAAAACGTGTAAGGTATCTTTGAGGGGCTCGGCGGATCGTCAGTCTTGCCTAGCGAGCAGCCGAGCCGCAGAAGAAATACTTGTTTCAGATATTAGCGAGTTTATGCAATGGCGACGGAAACAGTGGAACACGGCAACACCACAAAAACTGTCTTAACACAACCAGTTCCGACGACTTGAGACTGTTTTTTTATTCTGAAAGATTGGTTCGTGTTACAACCGGAGGGCCAAAAATCACAGTGACAAAATTAAAAAGGTCAACTTTGATTTGTCCCTTCAACCGTTGCCA
>JALIRR010004657.1:0-10000 GCA_023091755.1 Montipora sp. Colony 1 RG-2022
TGACCACTCGGCACTTGGCGGAGGACCATCGAGGACGAGATGAAAACAGCTGGAAAGACGTGGAACGAGCTGCGGTGGCTGGCCCAGGACCGGTCTGAATGGAAGAAGTTTGTCGGTGCCTTATGCTCCCCTAGCGGGGCTCCGAGGATTGAGCGAGTGAGTGTGAACTTGACATGATAAATGTAATATCAGCTGCAGATAATACATTTATCATGTCAAGTTCAACGTCTGCCTGGTTAACACAGACGTCGGTTTTGATAATTCATGATATCATGCTCAACCTCATCCAATAATTGTTTATTATATGCGAAAGGCGCCAGAGGGTCGTACCAGGCACCAGGGAGCTCTGACCTTGATCTTCGTGATGGCGTCGAGTGGCTTGGTGAAGGTTATTCTCAGATTTTATTGCGATGATGAAGGATCGGCATTCGAACGGCACAGAGGTCGTGTACCGTTCGACGTTGAAAAGCATAATTCAATGGAGATAGCCTTCCAAACATTTGATAGAATTCATGGAAATCAAACAGCAAGGGGAAAAGTTCGGACTTGCTGGCTTCGATTTAAAGTTGTTTCAACTGGAAAAGATTGACGGGAAAGCCGAAAATTTTGCAGTTGTGACAAAGGCCCAGCTGGAAATGGAGCTACCCTTTCTAATGGTAAGTGCCACAAGTGAGCTAAATGGTGCGTATTTTGATTCGTCTTTTTGTTTGAAATTTTATCCACACGCGTACGCGGGTTGACCACATTCGACGAGTCGTTTTCAGATCAGTGTCAGATTAATGAGCAAGATATCTGATTACAGTAAAACCTTTATTAAGCGGACCCTATAGTTTGTGGACACACCGTATTTTAGCGGACAGAAGCATCAGTGAGTTTTGATTTTTTCCTTTCCATACTCTCTGTCGAACCAATGATCGTATCACGGTCTTCACATGAAGGAAAGCGCGTGAGAAATTACAGAGTTTGTATGAGAATCTAGTGTCGAATAATTTTCGTGAAGTGGTTGTTCTAAAACGAAAGCTACGCTAAAAAGAGTTCTACTGACAGATTTAAGGGGCCACACGTACCTGAGCTTTAATTTTTCCGTTTGCTTGTTTTAGACTTTCCATAAATTTCTCGGTAATTTTCCCGGGAAATTTTAGTCGGCGGAAAGAAGAATTTTGCCAGGGAAATGTAACACATATAAAAAAAATTTTAAAAAGTGGTTCTAGCGCAGGTGAGGTCATCAAATTTTATCTGAAGAGTCCTTTACCTAGTTACCAGTTACGTTTTGAAGTAAAGAAAATTCGGGTTGTGAATCAATTATTATCGCTGAGATAATAAAAGTTAATAGATAACTAAAATTAGTAGTTAACTGACAATTGGCCAAAAAAAATAGTAGTTAACTGACAATTAATGAAAAATTAGTAGTTAACTGACAATTGGATACCCCCATTAGCACCCTCATCTATTACTGAACAGACGCACGGCAATATGGAATCTATTTGTTAAGTAAAGTAGAAGTAATTATTATCAGAAAACTTCGCAGTTAAACCCTCTTTAAGGGGAGGCGGTAACTGCTGAATACCCCGCCACACCAAAACGGATCTTGAAAAGTGATGGCTACGCGGCTACGCAGTGGTCATTACCACCCCTCCCCTAGAGTATGTTAGTAAGGAAAGAAGTGGCTACCGGGCTACGCAGTGCCTACTACGTATACCACCCTTCTTCACATGATCTCGTAAAATAAAAGCTAAAATTTTAAAAGAATGTGTAGGCTTAGGCCTAATCACTGAAACGAGCGCTTAGGCTTAATCAGTAAACGAGTGCTATATTCTTCACACGATCTCGTTAAAAAGCGTAGTTTACCGAGCCGTGAAATGAAATCTTAAATTTTTAAAGAGTGCTTAGGCCTTATTACTGAAACGAGCACTTAGGCTTATTTAAAAAGTGTAGTTAACCGAACTGTAAAATGAAAGCTAAAATTTTAAAAGAGTGCGTAGGCCTGATCACTGAAACGAACGCTATATTCTTCACACGATCTCGTTGAAAAAATCTCGTTAACCGAACGAATGAATGAAAGAAAGAAAGAAAGAAAGAAAGAAAAGAGAATGAATGAATGAATGAGTGAATGAGTGAATGAATGAATGAATGAATGAATGAATGAATGAATGAATGAATGAACGAATGTATACATACAATGAATGAATGAAAGAACGAGACATACAATTTGTAATGTTAGCACGACCGGTTATCTGCTTCAATTGTAGGAAGTTGACCGCCCTTCGTTGTTCCAGGCGAGCGCTCTCTCTCTTTCTCTCTTTGTCTGAGAGAGCTTGCGTTCTAGGCTTTATGCGTAGCTGCGTATTTATACGCCGCGTAGCCACACTTTTTAAGATCACTTTTGGAGTGGCGGGGTATTCAGTAGTTAAGCCGAGGATGCAGACACGAACTCGGAAATTCCAAAAAAGTGGAGGCAGCCTTTACACGAACGCTGTTTCATTTGTAAACGCATCGATAACCGAGATTGAGTGAACCAATCAGAAATTTGGTTTTATCAACGGAGTTGATGATGTAAATTGACCACCGTACAGAGATTCTAAAAGCTGACGTTTCGAGTGTTATCTCTTCGTCAGAGCGAATCGACGAAGGGCTAACGCTCGAAACGTCAGCTTTTGGAATGTCTGTACGTTGGTCAATTTACATCATCCTGTACATTATCAACTCCGTTGATAAAACCAAATTTTTGTATACTACTTTCCCACTGATGCAGCACCACAGTTTCTTTAGAAACTACACCCTTCATTCACCTGTTGAACCAATCAGAACACGCGAAATGCATTAAATACTAGTTTATAGCAGTTGCTGTTGTTTGTCGGCGCTAATTTTCGGACTGAACAGAGAATGGCAAACGGGCCATTTAATCGCCCAGCATAGAAGCCGGCATCCACTAAACTCGGGATTAAGGAAAGCATAATAGTGTCTTAGCTTGAAAGTCATATATCAATCGGGGACTTGCATCACGTATCTTTTGTTCTTTCATTTTTGGAGAACTTTCAAATTATGATACAAACGCACAGTCAAGTCTGTCACGGAAAAACATAACGTAATACTCGTGTCTTCAGATCAAATTCAGTTCACTCCTACTTTGCGCTCTTTTGCCGAGCAAAATGGAACAAATTACTACCCTAAAATCCGAACGGGTTTTCGATTTCTAGGATCTAATCCGAGACATCTTTCTCTGCAAATTCAACAAATGCGTTGCTGTGAAAAACAGCTCAAAGTTTTCCCATATAGCAGGGGCACCCAACGAGAATATAGTTCAAAACCACTTAAACATAGCATTGTTAAACGTATTTTAGTATTTAAACGGTAGATATAGGCATATTTTTATCCCCTAAAAATCTGTTCGGATTCTAGAGATCCGAAAACTATAAGGATCGAAACTTACCTTTCCGAAAATTTCAGCCAGGAAAAAGGTTCCCAAAAATTCTAGGTGACCTTTTTAGGGTAAATATCCGTTAAAAATGGGCAATTATACCATTTTTCAGATGTTCGAAAATCCTAGGAGAAGCAGGCAAGCTAGAAATTTTACAACAAACGTTCCGAAAATTCTGGATCTCAAATCGTCTTCCTAACAGATATTTTCCGAAAATAGACATTGGGTGCCCCTGAAATAGGGTCGCAAATAGCAATGGCTATGATGTCATTCGTGTTTGCCCCGTGTGTTCTGTGGGGGGCACAGTTTGGAGTCTCAAGATCGACCGGTTGTCCCAAAAAATCTCGATTCAGTCTGGATTAGAACTGCGTTCTGTCGAACGCAATAAACCAGCTTATAGACTTACGAAATCGCACATCTCGAACAAAATTCTCAGACGCCTGGTGTTGCGTAAAAATTCCGTTTATAACTGACAGGAAGGAGAGCACATTATCATATCCCGTTTGGAATGGTTTAGAATAAACAAAAGTTTTAATGCGACGCAATAGACACCAGGGGAGCGAACTGGTTGGTGGGGAGGAGGTCACGAGTGTTCACCGACGTTGTCTATTTTGGTCTCCCTTTTAAAAGCTAAATTGCCGTAGTACATCAGTAGTGTTACATAATGACTCCTTTACCTTGTTTTATATTGGGTTTTTCGGTTCGCTCGAATGGAACTGCATGCCTTTTCCGAATATTTCGAATGTTTCTCGTCGTCTTCTTTCGCCTCTCTTTCATCAGTGAAAGCAAGAAAAAAAGTTAAGAATCTGCATCTATGCACAGTGAGTTCACGTTCCAGTTCAGCTTTCTTTGGACGTGCATAAAACGCAACCCATCAGCGTTTAAGAAACTTAACCGGTAGAAAGCGACCACTGATCGCTTGTTTTCAAATTCCATTACCTATTCAAGCTAAAATGAATGGTAAAGGACTCTTGAGATATCTTTGGATCGCCTCTGATAAGGACGCCAGACATGAGTGTCGAAATGTTTCTGAGGTCTTTGAATCGTAACTTTTTGAGCTACATTCTTTCACACCTGAGTAGCATCAAACTACGGTACGTCCGATTTGCAGTATGAACCCGTTAAAGACTTTAAAATATGAAATGAAAATTAGAAAGATAATCGCAGTTCCGTAGGATGGATATATATCTTTAAGTCCAGCTACACAAACAATATATCCAAAACGCCAAAGACCGTTTTTATTGACCAGTTCTATAAGAAGATAATATCAAATTACTTCCACAACAAGCTCTTAATTTGAAAGTTTGTTTTTGAGAAATTTGTTTTCAATCTTATTAGGCATTACATATCGTAATCTTGGAAATAATTCAGCCTAATGCGGTAACCAGATTTAGTTTGTAAACGAGTCTTTGATCAAAGCCATTGAGCAGGTTAAATTTATAAAATGCTTTAATAAGCTAATAAAAGACAAAAGATACGACAAACTCTTTGAAGAAATATCAAACCGGCTCAGTTTTCATTACCTTAAAACTCTTCAAATGCCTCTATATAAGCACTGTTAGGAAAACGAGAGCCTAATAGGTTTGTTGTGTAAATTGTACTCTTTAGTCGTAAAAATGCACAGGGTCAGCGAGGTTGCCTTGTCCCTTAGAAATAGCAAAAAAAAGAAATTTAAGGTTTGTTCAAAACGTGTAATGCTTTGTTCTGAAAATAATCAGTCACAGAGCAACACAGGACGTCGAAGTTCTACGACCATTGGTGGAGACGAATTCGGGACTATTCTGCCGATCGACTTCGTGGTAAGTTAAGAGAACGAGTTTCAGCATGCATGTTTTCAAGGCAGCCTTAAGAGTTCTTTAGTCTTTACATTCTTTACCACAAACCAACCAAATCCAACATATGTAAATCGAGAATAACACAGTCACGTTTTGATTATATAAAAGGTTTTGTACTTACTCTTCGTCCAAGTCGGTTGTTATGTAGATTAATTTTTGCCCTAGCGTCTCTTCCCTTTTCCAGAGAGTCCACAAATAATTTTGCAAATTTTGTACCATAAGCAAGGTGGTCGCCACATCCATTCCACTGATAGCTATCGTTATTGTTAACAAAACCAGGACTCGTACCACACTCATAGCAATGTCTAAGCTCTCCCCGACGACAAGCTCGGGTAACTTCATGCACCACCCCTGCTGAAGAAATAGCATAGACAAACGCACTCTCTCGTGTAGCTGAAAAGTAAAGAAATAACAAAGTTTTTAGAGCTCCAAAGCCCCAATATTTCCCACCTTTGAATTGTGATCGGGTTGTTTAAAGAGAAATTCAAATAATTAAAGTCATATCCCAAACAAAGAGGTTTCGTGTCCTTAGCTCCGCTGTGAACGTGACCTTGTTGTATGCTTTAGCTGCCGTGAAGCGATTGACATTCATTTCAACACAAAAAGCCATCTCGTATGTTATAATTAGCTGTAATTAGAGAGATACCAAAATTTCCTCTGTTTACCTTTTCGCGTAACTTTACCAAACACGCTGGCATCTTTAGAATCGGTAGAACAGTTCCACATCTCATTTTCCATCTGGTTTTGGCATTCATGAACTGCGAGTTGAGCACCCTTTCCAACACTAACCACAACGTCGGGATTTTGTTGACAAAGTTGCTGCTGATGCCCAGGCAAGTTAGCTACGTCGCACATGAGCTGAGTGCTATACATGTATAATTGTGACATGAACCTAAGAATAGCATTGATCCAAAAGAAAAGCACAAAATCAAATCACACACCAACTGATTAATTTCCCGACATGTGAAAAAACGAAGACACGTGACGGACGAACTTACCACCAGTGAGAAGAAGTAAAGATTGGAAGCAGGAGCAAGGCAAATATAAAAAGACAAAACGCCTGACTAGACATGTTGGATATTCCCCTGTAAAAGCACTGTCTCAGTCTAGCCGAAACTCGGTGTTCGTGCTACTTAAATTTCTCACAGTTGAGTGGTGCGTTCGAAAGCAATAATTCATTCCTATGCCACGGCATGACATTAATTGAGCTTTTACGACCCTGACATGAAGTGGGTATCAATTGTTCCCACTCAACTATACTTATAGACACTTGCAGTTAGTTCGCTCTCAAAATCACTTGTTTTAGCATATACGCTTTTGCCATTGATTCCCTTTCAAAAGTGATTTCTTTCAAAAGCTGAGTTTTTGAAACGTAAGTGTTATGAAAATGTGAAATGCAAAGCACTTCAAGGCATTATGCAAGCGTTACCAAGGTGATAGTTTATTGACTTGTTTTGTGCGCCTATGGATATTTTTTACCCTCTCGTCATTCGATCTTTTTTAAAAATAGACCAGGCAATTTTTTTTTTGAAATCTTTCGGATGCACTCTCTTTTTTTCCGAAATAAGAACAAATTGTTCAAGTTCGTTGGACTCACGCATCTAACTTGAGACTTGCGACATCCACTTTTGTGTTTAAGGAAGTTCTGCGAGATCTCTACTCGCTTGGCGGAGTCGAGGTACATGTATTCTGGTAAATAAACAATACCATCGGCACGGCTAAAAATTGTAATTTCTTCATAGAATGTTAGACGGGAATTAGAAACTTTAAGTTTATTCAACTTCAACTAACTCTATCTTAAACTAACTAGCTTTCACAAATGGTGTTTTTTTTACAGTATAGATGGATTTGATTAGTTCCCGTGAATATTAATATCACCATAGTTAAGAAAATATGGTAACCCATCGATGCGAGAAAATGTGGTTTTGGTCACCGTTCGACCGTACGTCCGTCCACCCCTCCATGAATGTCAATGTGACAGGTATCAGGTAACCATATCACGGGCTCAAGTTTAGAGCTCATCCAGGAGGCAATACTCCAGTTGACACTCTAGCAGACTCTAGCTAGTTTACAGCATACATCTTTGATACTGGACATCAATGTTATGGTCAACTGACAACTGTCAAAACAAGGTATCCGCTGACCAGTATCACGTGACCATATCGCGGGCTCAAGTTGGACCTTATCGAGGTCAGCTGTTTTTTTTTTAGTTCACCGCTGACCAGGGACTGGTTGTTGATTGGATCGCAGGCTTCAGCCAGGTCAGACACTCACTCCTGAGCATAAACGAGGCTTAATTTTTCGCGCTCTTTCTGTGGCTCGACGCGGCTATAAAACCAAAATTTCTCGCGCGGAGCTCCGCTATTAAGAAACTACAAAAAAAATTGCTGAGAAAAATAAGGAACGCAAAGAGGAAGACAAAGTAACTCTTAACAAATTGAAAACCTTAATTGAAATTAAAGAATACTTTAGTTAATAGACTTGTGGACTATCAAGGGGATGCAGTAATTGCACAGAAGAAATCGTATTACCAGTTTTAATGCGTTTATTATTGAAAAAGGATATCAAAATATAATAAAGAATTCTTGCTTTCTCAGCGAAGGCGAAAAAGGCAATTTTACAAAAACCCTTTCAACAAAAACTGGACGGCAAATGCTTAATGGATGACTAAATGTCTTAGTGAGAAAGGATTTTAATTATACAATTCCCAATGCTTCCACTTGCAATAGGTTCATTCTGGCGGGCTGCCGTAACTATTAAGGTACGCGGTCGATATATTACCGTCACTGCGTTTTTTTTTTCATAGACCGAGTTATTTTCGGGTTGATTATTTGCAAAATGCGGCCTTTCCAGCCAAACACTACAATAATTTACCTACTATCTCCCACACTGCAGCCTCCTCCCCCCCATCCCCCTAGGGATCCGACTGTGGTGCTGTACTCCGAAGTCATGTATGGGTCGTGTTCAGGGGCCGAGAGAGCTTTATTATATAGATATTGATGAAATACCAGGATTTCTCCTTTTACTAAAAAAAATCATATCTTCACCGCGCGCAGTGAACATATCATTTTTATCTTTCACATGTGAGAATATAGGTGTTGTCATGGTAACTAACACGATTAGCCGATAAAACGCTAGCTTTCTCTTCATTGTAAGATACTTTTGTGCTGTAACATAATTCTTCTCTGCTACATTAATATTTTTATTGCAAAATTTGACATTATCATGATTTGTTTTTCATAACTTTCATATCTTTTTTCATGTTACACAACATGCGTGTTTTAGCGGTTGGTGAACACTTTTTCATCATTTCGAAAATGAATAAAACAAGTTGTTTTAAATCTAGACATTTCATCAATATCTATATAATAAACAGAACATTACATGGCCGCTTGGGGATACGAATTTTATCTTCTCGTGCTGAAAGTATCTCTCACTCGTTCGCTTCTCTCACTCGAGAGAGATACTTGCAGCACTCGAAGATAAAATTCGTATCCCCGCGCGGCCATGTAATATCCTCTATATATCCAACAAGTGCGAATGGAATAATTGTTTTATTAAATTCCTTAAACTCCAAAAGTTTGAAAGTACGAAATACGAACAAAGAAAGCGAGAAAATCCGAGCGAAATCGAAAAAACTTGATGAAGATGCGATGTTGTGTAATTGGTGGTCAGACAGACCCAGGCTCATCACAAAAACATTTCTTACCTTTTCAGGTACTTCTAAAAGTCGGAATTAATCCAAAATTTTCATAAAAACGGGTTTTTTGCTTTATTCAGAGACAAATCTTGCTCTCCGGCGACATTAATTTCAGCTTAGCAAAGCTTAGCGCAATCATTTACCATATAAGGTCAAACTAAGATATATGAGATGATAACCGAGATTGAGTGAGCCAATCAGAGCACGAGTAGTGCATTAAAAGGAAATGAAAGTTGTTACAATTGAACCCTTTGGGAACTTGGAAAAATCCGAGCCCCTGATGGGATTCGAACCCACGACCCTCCGTGATCTAGTACGGATGCTCTAACCACACCTTTCATTTAATATGTGTTAAACATTCTCCCACATTCGGTCACTTTTACGGTTGGTTGGCCGCATTGTTCAAATGATGCTTTCAATGTGACTGCGCGATGCAGTTATGAGCTATGCTGTCAGTCGATATTTGACTCTGTGGCTGCGTGATGCAGCTCGAGTCAAATACCCACATTTCATCCTTGGTCAGCATAGAGTCTCCAGTAGCTCAGTGGTGTGGTTAGAGCATTCGTACTAGATCACGGGGGGTCGCCGGTTCGAATCCCATCTGGGGCTCGGATTTTTCCGAGTTCCCAGTGGGTTCAATTGTAACACCTATCACTTTATTTAACGTCGGTAAAAGAGACACCTTTCCAACTTGCTTCTCCTTTGGATGACCCGAACGAGATGTGGGAAGTTTGGAAATCTCTGTTTCTGGAAATTGCGAATAAACATGCCCCGATAAGGAAAAGAAAAGTGAAAAGTAAATCTTCACCGTGGATATCATCCGAACTGAGGCAGAAGATGAGAGGGGGGTCTAGACATATATAATATAAGTTAAACGACACGTCAATACGAGCCTTCTTGGTTTTATTCCTAATAATATTTGGCGAATGCCCAGGCTTTGCATTCGTTTGTAAGCAATCTATTGATATCTTTAAAAGAATTTTCACTCTTGTACAATATGTTTAAAATCCGCTGTTCTTTTCTAGTATGAGCCTTTATAGCCATAAC
>JALIRR010004657.1:15000-30000 GCA_023091755.1 Montipora sp. Colony 1 RG-2022
TTCTGGTTTCATTCTCTTCCAATCCGCAAACCGCGAGTTCTTGAGAACACAGGAAACTCGACCAAATAAATACTCTTTACAGCAGAAGATGTAGTTTTACCACAAAAACCTAAATTACGCATTTAATTTACGAAGTCACCACATGAGCGGTAGTTGGTCAACGTAGTGAAATCACTGAAGCTGCGTTCGATTGACCCTATTCCAGAATAAGAATAGGAAACGGTATACGTCTGGCGTTTTGAAGCAACAAGGAAGATAAAGATATGTTAAAAATAGCATTTTAGCAGGCGTTTGACAATTTTAATATTAATCTCCGCAAAAACGAAGGATTTCTAACTTCTATTCCATATATTTCTATTCCAGAATACGGTCAATCGAACGCACCTTGAATGTCTGGCAAGTTTTTAACACTCATTGATGAGAACCTCTGTTAGTTGAATCAGGATCAAAAGCATACTTAAGTATACGCAAAATACGAATTCGATCGACTTTGTTGATGAAGTTTCTAACTGATGTGGAACGGGAAACAGGTTGCAGATGAAACTAGATGACTAGATGCATATCTGCGGGCTTTCCAGCTGACCTTGATCGTCAAATGAAAAACAAAGACAAAGAAATGTGGTAGAGATGTCGGCTACGTTATCATTTATTATTTAGATTAGAATGATGGCAATGATTTTTGTTATCTTTACTCATAAATTTACGGTCTAAAACTGATCTCCCTTTTAGGGTGAGTCTGCCGCGAACGGTTTGTGCATTTTTATGTGGTTTGAGCGTATTAGACACCATATTCGTGCTTACTTTCAACATATTAATTATGCCTTCGACAAGATTATTTTCGTTCAATGCCACGTATGCGCGTTGGCTTAAAGTTCGCGCATGTGCTGCAAAAATGAATCAGCCATTGCAAAATCGTGCTACAGCTCAACCGTTCCCCGTTTAACATTCGATTAACTACATGCATGCGCTTTACAAGCTTGAGCGCGACTTGTGAATGAACGCAAAAAAAAAAAAAAAGAAAAAACGAAGCCGAAATTTAATCTAGGGCATTTTCCCTGGAAAGCCCGAGTAGACATGGGAAACCCAACGTAATTTGATTTTTCCAAAGAGACCCTCAAACAGAGGATCTTAACTAACCACATACTACGTACGGTACCCATACCTGAAATATTTAGTTAAAGTTGCTATTTTGTTCCTTTTCCTTCAAATCCGCAAACCGAGAACACAGGAAATTCGACCCAGAATATTCTTTAAAGCAAAAAATGTCGTTTGACCACAACTACCTAAATTATGCATTTTAAATACGAAGTCACTAAATTAGCGGTAGCTGATCAAAGAAGACTGGATGTCTGGCATGTTCAAATAACGTCGATAAAACGAAATTCAGAAATCGCGAGCATGTATTTTAAAATTGGGGATGGATAAGTACCAGTCCTCTGTGAGTTGAATATGTTAAACTTAGAAGCCTTTGTCCGCTTTTCTAGTTATTCGAATACTGAACGATAAACGCACGACTGGAAAGAATGTGTTGGAGTCGTGCTCCATTTGAAACATAAGGCCTTTCGAGCTTATACGATATTTTCAAACTCATATAACCAGAGTAAACTGAATACAACTTTGCAAAGCAGACCAGAATCTAATTTTTTCTTTCAACTGATAGACCGCATGCTGCTACGGTAATGGTCTTTAAGTACACGGAACTTATAAAGTCAGTTTTGGACTGTAGGACATACATGCAGCTCCACGCAATAACCCTTATGCATCAGCCGCTATGAGTAACGATCCGGCAATACAAATGCTAGATGGCGGGGAATTAATCAATATATATATATATATATATTGTAAACACACCGGTGCCAAAATTTTTCTCTCAAAAACTTTTAACATTCATGGAATTCACCTCGTGACAATTCGTGCCCCCCGTTGAGGTTCAGAAAGTAATCATTCACCCCCAGGCTACCAACTGAATTGCCATTAAAAAGCTTTTAAAATATTGTATGTTTTTCTTCCGCTTCTCGTGTTTTCTGGGGTTAAAAATATTGCAAGACACGCGCTTCCGTTCTGTGAGGCAAATGCCGTTTTGTGAGTTCAACACCTTGGTAAACGCCTAAGTCGTTCAGTCTGTGAGTTCAAATGAGTTTAACCGCGCATCGAATTGCATTGCGCGCTCTCAATGCACCTAATGGTTCCCGCCCTTGGCGCACAGCCAGAGCCTTTTTAGTAAATGATCGTGTTAACTTGTATCTTTTCCGTTAGCAGAATATTCCAATGATTACGTCATACCTGTGCTTGTTCTTCCTTCGAGACGTAGCAGCCCACGCCTTGAGGGCAGGTATGATGACGTAGTGTAGAACTTGAGCTGTATTAAACCGGCTCAACGAGTCTGGTGATTCAGTCAAACTTGTGAAAAATTTGATTCACATTCAATTGATATAGGAAACGATGGAGGCAATAATTAAGAAAATTCTAGGTCACTTTAGTATTAATTATAAACCAGCAAGTTATGCTGACTTTTGTGTTTCCATGGAGATCAAGTTAGTTTAGAAATAAAGCTTGGTTCCTAATAGGAACAATATGTTGGCTTGGCACAAAAACGGGATATAACAATGACGTCTGAAAATGTATCTGTAACATATATATATATATATCTTAATATTTATAGACTTACGAAATCGCCCACCTCTAACACAATTCTATGATGCCTGGTGTTGCGTAAAAATTCCTTTTGTAATTAACAGGATAAAGAGCACAAGATCAAGTCCCTTTTGGTATAGTTTAGGATAAAAACAAGTTTTAATACGACCGCTGGTTCAAGCAATAGACACCAGGCCAGCGAACTGGTGGGGAGGACGTCACGTGTCTTCACCGGACGTTAAGTTTAAGATAGACAGCAATGCGGCATATGTGTCTATTTTGGTCTCACTTTTAAAAGCTAAATTGCCGCAGTACATCAATAGTGTTACATAATCACTCCTTTACGTTGTCTTATATTGGATTTTTCGGTCCGCTCGAATGGAACTCGTGGGAAGGCATGGCTTTTCCGAGTTCTTCACATGTTTCTCGTTGTCTTCTTTCCTCGCTTCCATCCCGTCAGTGAAAACAAGAAAAAAAGTTAAGAATCTGCATCTATGCACAGTGGTGAATCCATGCTCCAACTCAGTTTTCTTTGGGTGTGCACAAAACGCAACCCATCAGCTTTTAAGAAACTTAACCGGTAGAAAGCCACCACTGATCGTTTGTTTTCAAATTCCATTACTATTCAAGCTGAAATAAATGCAAAAGGCTCTTGAGATATCTTTGAATGACGTCTGATACGGACGCCAGACAGGAGTGTCGAAATGTTACTAAGGTCTTTCAATCGTAACTTTTTTAGCTACATTCCAACTCTTTCACATAGGACTAGCATCAACACTTGATTGTCAAAATGGTTATAGTATGGACCCATTAAATATTTTAAAATATGAAATGAAAGTTAGAAAGTTAATCGTAGTTTTATGATATCATTGAAATTTTCGGTTTATAGTTGGATAGGCATTTACACGAACAATATATCCGAAACGCCAAAGGCCTTTTTTAATGACCAGTTCTATAAGTAGATAATTTCAAATTACTTCTACAACAAGCTCTTAATTTGAGAGTTTGTTTTGAGAAAGTTGTTTTCAGTCTTATTGGGCATTATGTATCGTAATCTACGAAAGAATACAGCTTAATGCAATAAAAATCTTTAGTTTGTAAACGTGTCTTTGATCAAAGCCAATGAGCAGGTTGAATTTATAAAATGCTTAAGCTAATAAAAGACAAAAAATACGACAAACTTTGAATTAACATCAAAACCGGGTCAGTTTAAATTACCTTAAAACTCTTCAAATGCTTCTATACAAGCACTGTGAGGAAAACGAGAGCTAATAGGTTTGTTTGTTTATACTGCATTGTTTAGTCGTAACATTGCGCAGGTTCACCGAGGCTTCCCTGTCCGTTAGAAATAGCAAAGGAGAAATTTAAGGTTTGTTCAAAACGTATGATGCTTTGATCTGAAAGTAATCGGTCAAATATCAACACAACGACGCCGGAGTTCCAAGACCATTGGTGGAGAAGAATTCGGGACCATTCTTCCGATCATCGACGTGGTGGTAAGAACGCATTTCCGCATGCATGTCTTCAGGGCAGCCTTAAGAGTCCTTTATTCTTTACATTCTTTACCACAAACCAACCAAATCCAACATATGTAAATCGAGAATAACACACGTTTTGATTATATAAAAGGTTTTATACTTACTCTTCGTCCAACTCGGTTGTTATGTAGATTAATTTTTGCCCTAGCGTCTCTTCCCTTTTCCCGAGAGTCCACAAATAATTTTGCAAATTTTGTACCATAAGCAAGGTGTTCGTGGCATCCATTCCACTGAAAGCTATCGTTATTGTTAACAAAACCAGGACTCGAATCACACTCATAGCAATCTCTAAGCTCTCCCCGACGGCAAGCTCGGGTAACTTCATGCACCACCCCTGCTGAAGAAATAGCATAGACAAACGCACTCTCTCGTGTAGCTGAAAAGTAAAGAAATACCAAAGTTTTTAGAGCTTCAAAACCAAAATATCTCCCACCTTTGAATTGTGATCGGGTTGTTTGAAGAGAAATTCAAATAATTAAAGTCATATCCCAAACAAAGAGGTTTCGTGTCCTTAGCTCAGCTGTGAACGTGACCTTCTTCTATGCTTCAGCTGCCGTGAAGCAATTGACATTTATTTCAATACAAAAGGCCATCTCGTATGTTATAATTATCTGTAATTAGAAAGATGCCAAACTAATTCCTCTGTTTACCTTTTCGCGTAACTTTACCAAACACGCTGGCATTAGAATCGGTAGAACAGTTCCACATCTCATTTTGCATCTGTTTTTGGCATTCTTGAACTCCGAGTTGAGCACCCTTTCCAACACTAACCACCACGTCGGGATTTTGTTGACAAAGTTGCTGCTGATGCCCAGGCAAGTCAGCTACGTTGCACATGAGTTGAGCGCCAAACATGTACAATTCTGACATGAACCTATAGCATTGATCCAAAAGAAAGAAGCACAAAATCAAACTGATCTCATGCAAATGAAAATCTTCAGTCGGCGAAACAAAATTGAGTACCCCACCAACTGATTGATTTCCGGACAGGTGAAAATAAAAAAAAGACACGCGACAGGCGAACTTACCACCAATGAGAAGCGGTAGAGATTGGAAACAGGAGCAAAGTAGATACAAAAAGACAAAACGCTTGACTAGACATGTTGGATATACCCTTGTAAAAGCTCCGTCTGGTCTAGCCGAAACTCGGTGTTCGTGCTACTTAAATTTCTCACAGTTGAGTGGTGCGTTCGAAAGCAATAATTCATCCCTATGCCACGCAATGACATTAATTGAGTTTTTACGACCCTGACATGAAGTGGATATCAAGTGTTCACACCCTAGAATAGTTAAAAACACTCGCAGTTAGTTCGCTCTCAAAATCACTTGTTTATCATATACGCTTTTGCCATTGATTCCCTTTCAAAAGTGATTTCTTTCAAAAGCTGTGTTTTTGAAACGTAAAGTAGTATAAGAATGTGAAATACAAATCACTTCAAGACATTATGTAAGGGTTACCGAGGTGATAATTTATTGATTTATTTTCTAGTGTACGCAACGCAATAAGAGTTTTTAGCCAAATTCTTCTTTCTCGAGGGCGTAGCGGAAATGGACCAACCGATGAGATGTTTCAATCGGGTTCTGCGAGGTCTCTTCTCGCTTGGCTGAGTCGAGGTATTCTGGTAAATAAACACCACCAACTGCAGGACTAAAAATTGTAATTTATTCATAGAATTGAATGTTACACAGGTGTTACAAACTTCAACTTTCTTCAATCCCAACTAACTTCATTTTTGACCAACTAGCTTTCACAAAATTAATGCAGTTTTTTATAGTATAGATAGGTTTGATTGGTTCCTGGCAATAGTTATGATAAGGTAAGGATAAATTTGACAGTTTATAATCTATCAGCATATTAGAAAAGAACGTAATCACTTGCAAAACTTTGCTGAGAAGAATAAGGAACAAAAAGAGAAAGATAAAGTAATTCTTAACAAATTGCGAATCTTAATTAAATTGTACTGAATACTTTTGTTCATAGACTATCAAGGGGATGCAGAAATCCCACACAAGAAAGCGCCTTATCAGTTTTAATGCGTTTATTTATTACAATTGAAAAAGTATATAAAAATATAATAAAGTATTTTTGCTTTATCAGACAAGGCGAAAACAGCAATTTCACAAACTGAAAATCTTTCGACAAAAACTGGACGAAAAATGTTTAATGGATGACTAAATGTCTCTGTGGGAAAGGATTCAAATTATACACTTCCAGTTTCAAGATCACATAAAACAAGGGAACGGCTGAAACTCGGCTCCAAATAAGCCAAATTAACATAACGAAATGACAACACATCAATTAACCTTTTTTTTTTATCCAAAACAGGGAACTGTTCCAAATATTTCTAAAACTGTTGACCCCAAGAGTGAACTTTCCTATTGCCCACCAAACTTATTTTTACTTCCAATATAATTACTCCTTAGAACATTCCAGAACCATTATGGAATGGAAATGGCAATGGAATTTTTTGAATTTTTTTCAAGTAATTTTTTTTCTAGATTTTTCTGACAAAACACATTTTTTTTTCCACGAGAATGCATAATTACGGTTGGGTTCATAATAAATGTTAAAAAGCTTTCAGCTCCTTTATTCCAATTAAATTTCTTAAACTTGAAGACCAGAAGGCGTGACTGACCCACGTCTCTAAAAACGTGCTAGCACGCGTGCCGCACACTAACCGACTGTGCCATCCTTACTCCGTACCGTCTCACGCTACCGTCCCCAGAAATTAACCCTCCGGAATTATGAATTTGGAGAGAAAATCCCAGCTGTACCCCATGGTAAATATTTGAAATTTATTTTTAGATCGCGCCCTTGCTGCGGAGGTCATTTTTATCTGTCGTTACCACACTCAGGCTCCCCAAGCTGAAAATACGACAGCATGCGACAGCTTGTGTATATAGCGAATTGTATGGGAAAATCGTAAAAAAATTGTGTAAATAACTATCTCATTTGAAATAAAGTTTTCCTACCTCAAATGTGTGACGAACTTGTCTCTTGTGCCGAGTTTAGAGCCATTCTGATGCCGTTTAGTGAAGTTATCCGGAAACCGTTACTAAAAGAATAGGAAGGCTGACCACTTCATCCATCGCTGGCCAGACCTCACTCCACAAATCGTTTTCTCCTCAACAGGAAAAGTCCCGAATCGCAATAAAAACGACAGTTCCATAAAGCCCAATAAATTTCACTCCAAATACGTGTGTTTCGGCGGCCGAAAGACTCGTGAAGAACGAAAACTTTGCCTTAAAATTCACCTCTTCGGCTTTCCTCAAAGGCTTGTGACCGGGCAGTCAACAACGGCCGCTCGCAAGCTGGTTTCACCCTCAACTCTGATTGGAGGGTCGTGTTGCCAGCGCGCGGTCAAATTCAAATGGCCCAATCAGAGTTGAAGGTGAAACCACCTTGCGAGAGCCCTTGCGAGCGGCCGTTGTTGACTACCCGGTGGTCGGCCTTCCTATTCTTTTAGTAACGGTTTCCGGATAACTTCACTAAACGGCGTCAGAATGGCTCTAAACTCGGCACAAGAGACAAGTTCGTCACACATTTGAGGTAGGAAAACTTTACTTCAAAGGAGATAGATATTTACACAATTATCTTACGCTCGGTGATTTTCCCATACAATTCTCTATATACACAAGCTGTCGCATACACCCGTATTTTCAGCTTGGGGAGCCTGTGTCGTTACCATGACAGTTAAATCCACTTTCACTTAAACTGATCAATGAGGTGTCTTGGTTAAACTAACCGCGGAGTCTGACACACATGTAGTGATAAATTTCAAACACTCTTCATCGGAATAGGGCCAAAAATATAGGGGTTGAGTCCCTTTCGTCATATTCTCCTAATGCTTGAGGAGGCAGTGTGGTCCAGTGGTTAGGGCGCTTGCCTTGAGATCCGGAGATCCCGGGTTCAAGACCCGCTCTGACCACTCGTCGAATTTGATCCTGGTAGTCCCTGGTTCAACTTCCCAGCTGCACTTGTAAATAGCCAACTGGTTTGCCTCCGGCCAGTTGGGATTCTTAACAGTTGTTGTTGTTGTGTTCTGTTGTTTCGTTGATTGTTTCATTGGCCCTGAAAAGCCCCTATGGGGAGCGGTCAATTAAGTATGTATTGTATTGTATGTATGCTCAATGTGTATTTTGAGATAGAGACATCACACTATCTAATATAAGGGCCGATTTACACGATACGATTTTGCCGCATGCGACAAGCTCACGACAGGCCTACGACGTGACTTACGATTGTCACAGCGTTTTAAAACATGTTTTAAAATGCTACGACATTTTTTCTGACGTACACAACGATCGTAAATCATGTCGTGGGCCTGTCGTAAGCCGTTGTCGCATGCGACAAAGTCGTACCGTGTAAATCGGCCCTAACATTTTTAAAACAAAACGAGCGACCGATGCAAGTTTGCGCTAAATTTAAACCTTGTTCTAACACGTTAGAACTGATTGTTCCAAGACTGGTCAAGTGAGGAAAGCCAGCTTTGTATCATGAGCCAACAGGACCGCCAAGAGCGTTTTTCCTTTCTGGATCTCTGGTTGTTTCGTCGCAAAACATGAGCCTCTGTTCATCCGCCATCCTTGCTGGAAATAGAGCGGGAAGCCTATGTTCGAAACGTGACTCCCTTCTGGGTACAAGATTTTTGAAAAAGCCCGAGAAAACCGCGTAATCTCTTATTCATTTGTTCGTCTAGTAGAATTGTTTGGCGTGATGTTCAATCAAAAGCAAACTCTATCCAACATTTCATCGAGGCCAAAGAGGGTTCAGATGTGGATTTGTTCGATAGGTAGTTTATCTACTGCGTAAGGATTTCTATTTTGAGTTTGATTGTCAGCTCTCTGTTCAGGTTGGAGTTCGAGTTCATTTTCCCGGGGGGCAAAAGCGAGTTGCCTTGGCAACATATCGTAGGTATGACAGATATTTAACTATTATCCTGCGAAATCGCGCGGAATATCGCCTAAAATCAGACGATATATATTCCGCAAGATTGAGCATCAGGATAGTTGTTTTACAGTAACTATTCAACACATTGATGACAAAGCACAATTTCTCTACGTTTATTGGGAAAAAATGCTGGAAAAACTACCATTTTTCTCGGCGACACACAAAATTACGTATATCGCAGGATATGTGTTGAGTACAAGGAAGGATTACGTTTTTGCAAACGTTGGCCGTGTAGCACTTATATTTGAACAGACTTAAGTAGGCTCGAAATAGTTTCTCCTTTTTTCAATCAAATAAACATATTCTGTCCTTAGGTACAGTTAGGGTAATCATATCAAGACGAAATTTGGCGAGGGTATTAAGTATTCATCATAGAGTTCTCACATCACATTTTCCTCCAAAATAACGTTACCATAGCAACGATATAAGATATTTCTTTGAGCCTTAAAATCAAAATATAATGTCTTTTTTTAAAAAACGGGACGATGAAATCTTCCTATTCAGAGTTTCCAGATAAGGTTAGAAATAATCTCTAAAAGTTTTTTTTTAAATGTGTCTCTAATTTTTTTTTCACCTACAGAATGTTTCTTAATTTGAAAGACAAACGGTTTAAATTAATCTAAGCTAACATGCAAAAAATGAAAAATTTCGGGGTGCAGGGATGGCGCAGTGATGAGAGCACTCGCCTCCCACCAATGTGGCCCGGGTTCGATTCCCAGACTCGGAGTCATATGTGGGTTGAGTTTGTTGGTTCTCTACTCTGCATCGATCGAGAGGTTTTTCACCGGGTACTCCGGTTTTCCCCTCTCCTCAAAAACCAACATTTGACTTTCATAGCCCTTAATTGATGCTCCAGCGCTAGAACGACTACACACTTAAATAGAGCTCCTTCCCATATTTCGTTCCTCGGTTAGTAAACGAGGAAACCTTTGGATGGAGTTTAGTAGATGCAGGCCTATAGAAATAAAGTATTATTATTACGTGGAATGCCAAAGGCATCCACGTCTTAAAACCGGGCTGGAATCTTTTTTTTGTTGGTAGTCACAAATGTACATACCCCACGGATATTGAATTAATCTCCGATCGGGTGGACTGATTTATATGCCCTACGGTATCTCCAAACTTCCCTGCCCCAAGGAGATCTCCTACACTTCCCAAGCCATCACGATTTTTCTCTGCTAGCGCGTTAGACCACTCGGCCACCGTGACACACTACCGTCACATTGGTGAAAGCAAACATTTATAATAGAATCTTTCCGCCCGCCATGATTGTTTCAGTATTAAACTATTCGATAAAGTGGATAGATGCTTTTTCTTTGAGAAAGGCAAGCTTTAAAGGTAAGGAGAATTTTCTACGTTATTTTTAGATCTTGCTTCGTACTTGTGTGTTCCACAGTGAACATTATTATTTTGCATACAACGAATACTTCATTAGAAGCATTTTGCATAGAACGAATACGTACTCCAATATTTCTTGGGAACCAGTTTGTTCGCCGTTTTGACGTAGAAAGAAAATAAGAAAATAGCTTTGAACGGCCAAACAAGATAAAAAATGAAATCAAGTTTAAAAAAAACGAATTAGCTATCGCCGTCACGGGGACTTCGCAGCCGGCCCCCATCCAAGTACTAACCTCATTCGGAGGAGCTTAACTTCAGCTGACACTTGGACTAGCATCAACGATTGTGATCTTTATGTTAAATAAGCACATAGATCTTGTCGAACTTTATAACACTTGAAAGAAAAAACGCACTAACAAAAACCAGGTGTTATGCCGTCATTTTGTCACAGATGCATCCTTTGTTTCGTGAGTTGTCAGTAAACACGCAAGGTATAACTTGATCACAGGCGGCCGCTAAAATCGATGTCACTTCCGATTTTGCGATTTTACTTGTATGACCAAAAGTACGATAGAAAAATTGAACTCTGATGGAACGTAACAAAAATCTCCCGAAATGTTTTTCGCTGATGGCAAATTGTTTTATTCTCGATCCACACTTCCTAAAAGTTCCTTCTGCTCTCCTTAAAAACTACATATTAATATTTATTTACTTTTTCGTCAATATTTGTTTTGCATAAAGCAGGCTAGCAAAATCTGTACCTTGCTTTGTTCGCATTTTTGAGCGTTAAAATAGAATTTTTGGGCGTATGTTCCTGACAGCAAAAGTCGCATATTTTAACGTCCCCCATCCAGATACTAAGCCCGCTGGAAAGGAGAAAAAACTTTAGTAACGTTGGTCTTGGAAAGGTGTCAGAAGCTCAGAGTACACGCTTAAGCTTGTGGTAAAAAAGAAGTTGTAAATGATCAACATATCGGCTTTGAAGCCAAAAGTTTCTCGATTTCCTGTTATTTTCTTCAATCGTTCTGGGCTTAGTATTTTACTGAACCACATGTCTTCTTAGAGGGTATATAGCAAAGATGTCTACCATGGCACCGTAATGATTTACGATACCAAACAATGTCGTGTACTATTAGAGCTACATATTCTGCAAGGACTTGAATCTCCTGGAAAAAACAAAACGCCGCTCAGTTGACAGTTATGGAAAAAAACACTCTCAAGTTACTGCACTACCACACGCAATGCGTTCTTACTTTCAAAAATATCCCGTATCTCCTCAATTCTACCCCCCCCCCCCCCCCCCCCACCTCCAGACTAAAAATCCCGTATCCCCACAATTTTTTTACCTAATTATCCCGTATCCTGATCGCTTCTCGGGCTTTTGGCTAAGATTAGTTTGTTGGCCAAGGACTACGGTCAAGTACTACTGTACAACGTACGCACAGAACAGTTTCGGCTGTTTGTCTGTTCTCTCGAAAACGATGACAAGGGTTTTTTGGGTTTTTTGTTCAGCTCGAGTGTAGAATCAGGACGAACTGTTGTAGTTTCTGATAACTATTTACTACTTGTAGCTTTTGTTGAATTTTGAATCAATGATAGAGAGAGTTTTGGCGATCTCAATCCGGACTGGACTACTGGATTTAAGGATTTTTCTTAACGAGATTTCAAGTTATTGTGGAACGTTTGGTACCAAGTTACTGAAATCAAGATTATGGAATTGTAAAATTAGAACTTTGGACTGGACTATACAACACGCAATTACGGAATTTTTGAGCATTGAGAGAAATAGAGCACGGATGTTGTCTTCTTGTCTTCGCCACGGCAAATTTATACAGTTTGCAAGGAACTAAACCAGGATTACAGAACCAGACGTCGATTACAGGGCCCGGTTGTTCGAAAGCCAATTACCTTAATCCAGGATTAGCGTAAACTTTTGTTTCATGTTTTCAACTTTTTGGTCACAGTTTCCTTTGCTTATTTTTGTTTTTCAAGATTGACTTCTTCTAATGTAAAGTTTTTCTGAATATCAGCCTTGAACAGCATTTGGGAGTAGAGGTTAAAACTCGTTTTAAAACCCAGTTTCTGAACAACTGGCCCAGGATGATAAGTTGTTGAACTGTGATTTGTAATAAGTTTTTCGGATGATTTAAGGCTGATCCTGTAATTTTTGGATGAAAGGAGTAAACGAAGCAAGTAAAACTGTAGGAGCTTCGTTGTTTGCATTTGCAAATTTAGTAACATTAGTAATGAGTTTTTACAACAAAAAACTTTAAGTTATATTACAGATGTATCTTTCTAGTAATCTTTCGCCATTTTCCGAAGTCTACCTGTACTTGAAGTTCACTGTAACTGGACAATTTGTGTTAACTGTTTGCGCATTCCACGGATACGCCCTTGTAGGCGTCTTGTTATTCTTATTTTTTGGCCATTTTAGCGTGATTCCAGTGGGTTGTTGGTTTTCCATGAGAGAGCAACGGTAGAACTAGAACTCTCTAGAATCGCGGTGAAACGGCCAGAAATGCTAAGAACATACCATAAATAAGACGTTGAGGCAAAGTAAGAAGTTCTGATGTATTTTTATTTCTGTTTTAATGCCCTACATAACACAAACTCTTATAAAAATTTCTTTTACGCAACAACGATTCTCCGTGAACTTGGGATACCTATACGCTAACTGCGCTCTGTTTTATGCAACAAGTGAGAGCATGCTTCTATTTATGCCTGATTATGTCGCTGTGTAAACCAGGCTTAAGGGAATATATCAGGAAATGTCTACCCTTAGTGCATTTTCCAGTGAACCAACCTTTTTTCGCAAAGTTTCGCTGAACGTTTCTTAGCCATTTGAGAGAAAATATCATGGGCTAAAATGACTCAAAAGATATTTGGCTCACTGGAAAATGCACTAGTGGTAGACATCTTCTAATATATGGAGGAGATGATGAAGTCAACCTTAAGTTTGTAAGACGGATTATGTGAAGCAACTGGGAATGTCATAAGATTCACTATCGCCTTCAGTAGCACATGCATCCTCCATGATATTGCTATCGACTTGATGTATTTGCATAGTTCATTGATATCATAGTGACGAACTTGGAAGAATAGATGACTTCACGCTCTTGAGTGCACCATGGGTAATCAGGGCAACATGGCGGGAAATTCAAAGGTTTGTATGGAAATTCAAAGCAAAATAAACTGCACTTGACTCTACTTTTTTAGATCTTTGCCTTCATAAACCAAACAAATAAGTTCAAGTTCACAACTGAGATGAACTGGATTCTGTATTTATTCTTTGGAATTCCTAAACAGTGCTTTTTTGTCTCCATACATTCTCTGTAATTTTGTGCATTTGGAATGACAGGAAATGTATGGCAAAACTTTGTTTAAGAAAATAATTTCTACAATTTATATCCATTTCCTCCAACTTTATTCTGTCGCACCTTTGAGCATATATCTTCTGTTCTGGAAAATAAAAATACCCTAAATTGCATATCTTGAATATCATGAATAACTTATTTGTTTGGTTTATGAAGGCGCAGGTTTATAAAGTAGAGTCATGTACAGTATATTTTGCTTTGAATTTCCATACAAACATTTTCCCGCCACTTTGCCCTGATTACCCATGATGCAATCAAGAGCGTGAACTCGTCTATTGGCGGGGGAGAAGATATTACGGTTAGAATAAAAGCAGCTTTTCACCGGCTTTTCGTGGTTTGCAATCAACTTCTTGTTACGGACAACAATGGA
The DNA here is from genome assembly GCA_023091755.1 of Montipora sp. Colony 1 RG-2022. Taxonomy (NCBI): domain Eukaryota; kingdom Metazoa; phylum Cnidaria; class Anthozoa; order Scleractinia; family Acroporidae; genus Montipora; species Montipora sp. Colony 1 RG-2022. The sequence continues at coordinate 29,206 of JALIRR010004657.1, forward strand.
GAAATGTGCAATTGCTGGTGGACGAACGAAAGAATTTGATGGCAGATCTATTGTTGGAACAAAAACACTAATGAAAAAATAAATGCGTTTATATGTGCTTTTTATGATTACTCTAACGTCGATAATAAAAGGCAACCTTAAAACAACAACGACTTGGACGAAAACAAAGACGGCTAAAAACAAAACAAAAAGCAATGGCTCCTGACGCCCTGCACATTTATTTAAAGTTCTCCATTTTCTTCAAAACATCGAAATGACCAAGTGGAGGACAAGAGCACCTAATAATTTTACCTCCAAACTGTAAATTTCCAAAAGTGTCCTATATTTAATTTGTTTAAAACAAAATTGACGGCTGTGACATATGTACGAGAGGTTGAAAAAGATGTCTTTCCTGGTTGTTATGTTTTTGCACATCTATCTGAGAGATAGCTCCGTTGCAGACTGCAGGTGAGGTGCTAATGTGGACAATGCTTTTAGTTGTTAAAATAATAGGAAGACTAAACAAAAAGGGGACAAGTGCTTTAACGAAATATTCAGTGACGGTTGTAAGCAAAACAAAAAAAACAAAAAACAAAACAAAGAATACTAATGACAATTTTACGATCATATCAAAATAAACTACATTTTGAATTCAAATCCAAGTTCGAGAACAGACCTTTTTGCAGATACAGCGGCCATCTTGATTTCTCTTATTTTAAATAACTATTATGGGATGCCCAGAGGGCAAATTCCATTTTTTTGCAATGACTGCCAAAAATCTCGCGCGCTCATTGGCTAATTTTTTATTGTCAATAA
>JALIRR010004658.1:5000-7500 GCA_023091755.1 Montipora sp. Colony 1 RG-2022
TTTTCGTATTTGGAATTCTTTACCCGGCCCTTATGTTAAAAGCTTTAAGGATATTCTCATATTTAAATGTCTTCTAAATATGCATGTCTTAAATCCACTAGTTATAGAGTTTAAGTTTATATGTACATAGCTTGTACATACAGGCCTTCTGATATTACGTGATGATGCGACTTCGCAGAATCGACCTCAAATCGCATCCTATCGCACAATTCACGAAAAATCGCATAATTCACGAAAGAATGCATAAAGTTCATAAAATAAAACATAAATCAACAAGTTTCTTAGGAGTTCCTGCATAAATACGCCATTTTAAAGATGATTTACCTTGGAAAACGGCTAAAAAGCCTTTGTTACCTTCAATTTCGTAAATATTCGAAGTTCAAGGCGTTATTTTGCATGTGGGGGGCCTGGCACGAGTCTCATTCAATTGGTGTAAAAAAAACACGCCCTTTAGAGCGGCGTTGCTAAAACGAGGGTAAGGGTAAGACCAAGGGTCACAGTAAGGGTAAGGATACGAATACAGAAAGTATCCTAAAAATGCATAATAGCTGACCTTAAACCTTTGTTTAAGGCCTTATTAGGCCTAAGGTTAGCTTTTATGCATGTTTAGGATACTTTCTGTATTCGTACCCTTGGTCTTACCCTTACCCTCATTTTAGCAACGCCATTTTTAGAGCGGTTTTCAATTGAGTGTTGAAAGTAATTAGCGAATTGCTTTGGTTTATGATTACTTCACTCAGTGATTGGTTCAAAGTTCTCGCGCCATTTTTTCAACCAATCAGAAGTGAAACCAAAACCAATCGTGGCTTGCGCATGCACATTTTCCCTCGCTTTGTGTCGGCTTCATGTAATTGCTTCCAGTTTTGATTGGTTCGACGGATTGTCTCCGTCCTTTTTGATTGGCCAAAGTAATTACTTTGGTTTTCGTTTCACGACACTCATTTGAAAACCACTCTATCTGTTCAGAAATATAATACTGCACACAAAAACAAAGGGTAAGAAGCTAGTCGTAGCATACAGGAATATCAATAATTATTAAATTCTCAACCTGGGATAATGCAATTCTCGTGCTCTGATTGGTTCACTCAATCTCGGTTATCAGCTCATATACCTTGGTTTGACCTTATAGGGTAAATGATTGATCTAAGTGTTGCCAAGCTAAAAGTTTTTTCGCTGGAAAGTGAAATTTCTCTCTGAAGAAAGCAAAAAAAAAAAAGTTTTTCTGGGCAGCTGGGTTAAATTCCGACGTTTAGAAGTACGCGAAAAGGTAAGAAATGTTTTTGTGACGAGCCTGCGTCTGTCTGACTACAAGGTGTTACACGACATCGCATCGGTTCTCATCAAGTTTTTTTTGATTTCGCTCGGATGTGCTCACTTTTTTCGCTGGCATTTCGTACTTTCTAAAGTTTTGGAGTTTAAAGGAATTTAATAAAACAATTATTCCATTCATGCTTGTTGGATATGAGACTGGTTGTAGCCAACTCGGCGCTATGCCCCTCGTTGGCTATTTACCATCTCATATCCAACATGCGCTCATGGAATAATTGTTAATTACTGATCATTCATTTGGCATGTTAGCTGTGTCCTTTCAACTTTTAACATGATGCACCAATAGTGCAGAAGACGTCATTTTTTTTACTTGTCCCAACTAATGTTGATCAAGATTCATAAGTACTGTTCCCTTATGTTCAAAATGTCTTTAGGGCAGTGAAACCTTGAAAAACTACAATTTTGGACAAAACTCGCTGGGAAAATGTGACGCGCTAATTTGTCTTTGTTATAAAGATTAACTTCTTCCCACTTTACCCCCTCCCCCCATTCCAATGTTAAAAAACGGGCAAAGGTTTGCACAGTATGTCTTGCATCACATTGTCAACATTGGTTTGGGGGGAGGGGAGAAAGGACCAATATACTTTGTAAGTGCATGTCAAATGATGCTTAAGCTAGAATTTTTCCCAAGAGTTTTGTCCAAGATTGTATAATGCATGTTTTCATGAATATAATCAAATTCAAAGAGTGTCAATAACCATGGACAGTTTGATATGTAGATCTCGTGAGAGTCCCCATACTGATGTAGTTTGAATGTTACTGGACTGTTGTGTGTGGGTTTTGGGGGACCAAAAGGTACCTTGACGTTTATTGCCAAATGAAGACAATCGCGTGTATGACAGTTCTGAAGGTTGTTGATTACTCGATCACGACTTACTAATGTAGAGAGAGTAGTTATAGACCGTATTCATAAATGGTGGTCACATTATTCTTTTCTCCACGTGCAAATTAGCCTACCAAGCCTCATTTTAGAGCAAGAATTCTTTTGAATTCACTGTATGTTATCGAGGCTTGGTAGGCTAATTTGCACTTCGACAAAAGAATTATAAATTGACTGCCATTTATGAATAAGGTCTATGGATTGGTTGCAAGGCTATGAGCATGATTTTAATTCAAGAGAATTCAAAGAAACATTCTCCCACAGAGAGAGAGAGAGACTGCAAATGCAATA
>JALIRR010004658.1:12500-22500 GCA_023091755.1 Montipora sp. Colony 1 RG-2022
TAATAACGATAATGATAATGATTATTATTATTTATTATTATTATTATTATTATTAGTAGTAGTAGTATAGTCTCAACCTTGTGTTGCCAAGCACGAGTCCTCTACTAATGATTATTGACCTACAAACCAAAATAAATCAATTAAATTCAGGTGAAATATTGGTTTTTGATGAGAGGGGAAAACCTCTAAAAGTAGAGTGGAGCACCAACAAACTCATCCCACGTATGATACCAAGTCCAGGAATGGAACTCGGGCCACATTGGTGGAAGACAAGTGCTCTCGCCACTGCACCAATCCTTCCCCCTTATAAAAAAATATCACTTGAGAAGATCCCAGTGTTGAAAATAAAAATGTCTTAAGGTGGCTGGAACCAGTTTCACTACTTCTAAGACACCTTCTTACACTGTATCATGTATCATGTAACTGTATCTAAATTGACTCCCATGAATTTTTTTAGAGTCTAGAGCATATGGAACACTTTCTTTTATAGTTTATCGAAAAATCACTCAACTCAAAACGACGTCAACAAAAAACGTTTCTCAAGTCGTTGTTTTTAACATCATAATTTACATCCCTGGGTAAGGGGCTTTGTGTACGTTTTTAGCTACATCTTTTTTTCCTTCCGATAAATTCTTTTTGATTTTTTTTTATTTAAAGGCGATTAATTGCACACCGAAAGTGTGCAATAAAAGATATAGGTCACCGTGCTCGTTTAAGTGTAAAACACCATCGTCCCTGTCTATTCTTGATTATCGTAGATCGAAACATCAAAATTCGCCATGTTCTTGGAATGCGCACGCTTATTCATAAAGAATTTGTGGGTCATTCACAACTTCTTTCACGTGTTTTGTGAACTGTTTCAGCGTGTACGATCTACATACGCCATATTTACAAGATACATTATAACATTGACTCACCTTATGCACAGTACAGGATGTGCAGTTCAATACTGAGGAATCACCTTAACTAAATGTAACAAAATATAGAATTACACCGCCAAATAAGTTTTTCCTGTGTCAAAAGCCATCCTTTTAAAGTATCGTTGTTTCTTCTCATTCTGGCTTAATGGTTGCATAGGTGTCCACTTCCGTTGCGCTGCGAAATATGGGCCCAAAGTGCTGTTTTATGTTCCCCATATCTATATATTGTTTTTAGTGCGTTAATAACCTGGACTTTTAGACTTTTCCGAAACGTCTGACATGCTGATTAGAGAGTTTGCTTCCAAGGCATGGGTGATGGGGTAATTTCACCATATTACTGTACCAATCACTTTTTCACTTTTCTCATTCCTGTACCACTATTGAAGAGTTGTGCTGGCCACTGTGGCAGCTGGATGTTTATGGCTGTAATACCACTCTGTTGAGGTTCGATCACTGCTTGGTCGTGTTAACCTTATAATAGTGGGGCAGCTGAGAAATTTTTTTGACAGGTACAGTAACCACAGATTTTTTTGATCGTTTGTAAAGCCACTAAGTATATGTAATAGGACTACATGCTGTCCTATCTGTAAATAATTGGATGAGAAAAATTCTTAGGACTGCCAATATTAGTTTTGCGCTCCAAACCAGCTGATTGAAATGATTTATAATCGGCCCCACCTGAGATAAGCGGGGTTTTCTATATTAGGTAGGATATGTTCTGTTTAATGTGGTTAGCATGAAAAGATTTGTGCCTCCCATTTAATACCAAAGAATAATGTTCCATCATGGGAAATGCATTTCTTCCAATAGAGCTGGGTAACACTCAAACGACCTAAACATCCCGGGCACAGACATTTGGAACTACGGCGATGATTCGACTATTTCAGAAACAGTTATGAAGTCAGGGGCCAGTGAAATACAGCAAACCTCTGCTGACAAGTTTCAAGATTGGGCAAATGTGATTTTTGTGTCGCATGTAATTATCATTCCATCACTCATATTGATTACAATATTATTTGCAATCTCTCAAATAAATATGACGAAATTGATGATTGGAACTTCTAGCAAATAGGAAACTTTTGTAACATTGAGCAAATGTGAGACAATGGTTAACATATATCAAATGAACCCACTGGGAACTCGGAAAAATCCGAGCCCCAGATGGGATTCAAACCCACGACCCTCCGTGGGGCTCTGGGGCTCGGATTTTTCCGAGTTCCCAGTGGGTTCATTTGTAACACCTTGTATTTGATATATGTTTTGTAACATTGCTGGTTTTAATACAGTAATTTCAAATGTCTGTTAAAGGAGGAAGGTTTGCTTCTTTTTTCTAAGATTTTTTTGTGGTTGACTGTGATATAATAGGTCTCTCTTGTGGAATGAAAGTGGAGAAATGGTCTTTTCAATCTCACGATCAAGTAATGAGCTTTTTTTTATTTTCGATTCTTCATCGACAGGAAAAGTCAAACACTAACACGGCATTTTTTTCTGGCCCAGACAAAACCTTTTTAAAGTAATGTGGTAAACGAGAGAAAAATGTGGCACATAGATGGTAAGCCAATAGCTACATTTTGGCCGAAAAGAAAGGATAAAGCTCTTTTGCTTACCACAAAATGAGGCACATTTGTAACCTCCCATCTGCAAGTCAGGGGGCGTTTTATTCAGTGTTGTGTGGTAGGAGCTGTCCATTGACGTGGATTGGTTTAACACGCTAAGGTTTGGTTTCAAAGATAACTGACTGAAATACGTTTTGAATTGTAGAAGCTATGGTGATTATAGGTAAAAGTGCCTTATTTTTCTTCTAGAGAGAGAGAGAGAGAGAGGCAAAACGGCACTTTGGTAACCTTATTTGGGAAATTTTGTAACAATAGGGAACTTTAGTAACACACGTAAGGCACTTTTGTAACCATACACTGGCACTTTGGCAACCTTTGTGAGGCACTATTGTCACTACTGTAAGAATAATTCGGTATAAAATCTTTTACAGCTGGGAAACGACTTCAATCAGGTTTCTCAATGTACAGTCAAGGTCATTCCAAAAGTTTTCTTAGTTTGGGACTGAGCTTTTTTCTTTAAAATATTGCTCACTAGATTTTTCAATGCTGTTATAAACATTTTTATTTGATTGAACATTGACTGGAACTTAATATAATAACTAGTTGATCTTTAACTGATTTAAGTAATCGAACACGTGATTCTGGCTTCAATTTCATTCTCAAGTTACTTAGTAGCATTGAACACGCGGTGAGCAAAGAAGCACGTCTGTTATTAGCTTACGGACAGTACACCCAGTGTTCATGCCTTTTAGACCAAGCCAGGTTTTACCCTTCAGGTACGATCGTCTTATTTTTGCATTATTTTCGTTTTCCATGTCATTTATAATATAATAAAAATTGTCTTTGATATACGCCCCAAATATGATCCGAATGCAGTCTTGTAAATCGTTTTGTACTTAATTTTCAGAATTGCTTCAATTAAAGGCTATTAATAGGATTTCCTTGGCTCGGTCATTGTCTGCTGGGGTTCTTACCAAACGCTAAAGAACTTCTGTAACACATGCAAGGTACTTAAGTAACCATATAAGCTTGGTAATCATAGAAGAAATAACTGTGCAATAAATATCTCATAAACTAAGTTTGCTTGCGACCTAACTGGAAGTATATTGGCCCTTGACCTTTCACGTGCAGACCTTAATAAACTTGATATGTACTGTTATGACATCACGATCATGCTCCTATTCCTTTGGTACAAAACCCTGGCGCTTAGCTTGGCATGTAGGCATATTGACAACATAACATTTCGACGAGTTTAATGCCAACATTGCAATCATGAATAACAGTATCAAACGTAACTCAGTTCTTAAACACTTTTTCTCAAAAAATGCTTGCAAAGATCATGTGAATATATGTTAAAGGATTTTGGTTTTTTACATGCCCTTGGTTTTAATTAAAGAAAAACACAATCTTGCTACACATTACTTATCATTGAAGCAGTCAATCCATGTCTAAGGCGGGTTCTTAGGGAACAGCAAGGAGATAAGCGCAATTCTTCATAATTTTGTTCAACAAGAAACTGTTCCATCATTACCTCTGTTCATGCACAACCTAACCCATTAGATTACGATTCGAACTGGAATCTCAACAAATAGTAACTGTTAACTCCTTGAGAAGTCACAATGAAACGTGTCCAGCTGGAATCTCAACAAAGATAGGACAATCTACTAGACTACTTGGAAAACAATAAGCAAGTAATAACAGTTCACTCCTTGAGGAGTCACAAAGGGATACTCAACAAGTATTTTGAACCTCTCTTAAGTCGTCGTTCATACTTTATTCGGTTTATAATTGTATCTAGTGCCAATCTCTTTAAGAGATCCTTTCCCCAACCTTTTCCCTCTATAATAGACTTACCGTGGATTCAGGATGAGCGTTTAATGATGTAAGTTATCGCGTTTGTTATCAGGGTTGATTGGTTGCATTGTGAGCCAAATTGTCCGATGTTGCTAGGCGGGGGATAATAGCGTTCTGTATGAAAAAAGGCGTGTTACAGAATGTAAACATGTTGACCGTAAGCAAGAGCGGTCGCTCTTATATCCCAGGAAAACCTTTATCCTCTGACCTAAGACATCTCATCATCGATAAAATTGTTGAAGGAGGAGGTGACCCACTAACAATGATATTTCCCGGTCGATTTGTGGATATTGCGAATGAGCTGAACGTTTCATCGGCTACAGTTTCGAAAATTTGGAAAAACTACTGCAAGACTGGTTCTCTTAGCCCATTGAAGCACAGAGGAGGAAATCCTAGTCATTTATCTAATGGAGATCTTGAACTCATTGAAGTTCTGAAAAGACAGAAACCATCTATTACTCATGCAGAAGTAATGGACTGTTTTTATGATTGTGGCAAAATACCCTTTGGAACAACTTCAGTAACAGCGGTGTGCAATGCTGTCTGAAACAGACTACCCAGCGGCAAGAAGTTTACCTTAAAAAAAATAGCCCACGTTGCCCAAGAAAGATTTACAACAGCAAATATGGCTTATACTCAACTGTTTGTCGACTACTTATATGCCAGGGATCCCTACACGTTAAAATATTTTGATGACTGTGGTGTGAAACTTCCCTCAAACAATACTCGAAAGTATGGTCATGCACCGATTGGAGAAAGGGCAATAGAAGTAACAAGATACGCGGAAAACCCCAATACTATAGTTAATCTTCTCTGTTCTCTTGCTGGAGTAACTTACATGAACACAGTTGATGGAGCGGCAAATACATTAGACTTTCTCCAGTTTTTTGAAGAGGCATATAACTCACTGAACCCTGTAACTTTAAAACCATACCTTGAGGTCGAAGACACGATTGTAATGGATAATTGTCCCACGCATCACCACCAAGGTGGACGGATTTTGCAAGAATTTCTTGACGACCTACTGAAAAATCAGCTGTGGGAACTAACAACTACTCACTTAAAAGAATCCTTGTACACAGCAGCAAATTTTAATATATACTGGAATTATTCTTTTTGTAAAATAGTAGGAGTATTCTATCTTGATTTCAATCGCCATGACACACAGATCGATAAGGAACGTGCCTTTTCTTTTCCTTTTCTCACACAGAATGATATCATCCCCGCCTAGCAACATCTGACAATTTGCCTCGCAACGCAACCAATCAACCCTGATAACAAACGCGATAACTGACATCATGAAACGCATAACCTTGGGCTTCGAAATTGGTGCAGAATGGACGATGGTGTCATTAAAAACAGCTCTTATATTGTCAAGTTCAGATTCAGAAAGAACATTTCTTATGCCGCTTGACATAGTAGGAGGGATTATGTCACTTGAAGTCTCCACCGCATCCACCAATCTTTCAATTTGCTGTTTCACACTCTCTTCCTTAGTAGGGAGAACTGCTGGTTCATCACTTTGTGGCATTTTGTACCTCCACAGACTGTGTACTTTGTCGAGCACCTTCTTTGGATTATCACCCTTGAGATCAGGGTGATTAGAGATTTTCGCTTTGACCACCTCCAATGTGATGACTTTATTTTTGATTGCCTTGGCAAAGAGAGTTTTCACCAGACTTTCTTTTTCTGCTGTCCAAGACTGTTTAGAGACCACAGAATGACATTCTTCTGTGATGGAAGTGCTCTCTTGCTCACTGCTTTCAGCTACTGGGCTAACTCCATGCGTGACATCTCTTAGTTGCTTTGATGCTTTTACAGACGAAATTGACCTCTTCTGTAGCTTATATTACTTCTGAACTGTGCTGACATTATGTGCCATTAAATCGGCCAGTTTACTGCGCATTTCGCTACTTGCAGTAGCTTTATGGAAAGCTGAAACAGCTGACGTCCTGATCAAAGTGGAGCTTGGATTTCCACTTAGTTCTGTTTTCTTCCATATTGACTTTATTGCCTTGTTGATTTGGTTTGAACATAGTTCTTCCCCATTCCATGACAAGAAGACCACATCACCCTCATTACCAGAAACTTTGGAGCGAACTTCCTTTGCGTAGATATCCACCCACCTGAATAACTTCTCACTCATAATAATTCGAGCTGGACCGTGACTTGATAGTGTTTTGTGTGCTTGTACAAGGATTACGTACTCTCCATCCTGCTTGAACTTCTTCTTCAGCTCAGTCATCTTCATGTTGGCTATAGCACCGGCTCTATTTGCATTGTCTATTGAAATCTGAACTATTAGAAAGTCTCTTATTAAAGTAAACTGGCTTTGAGATATGTCCATATTGGGCTCAACTGATAACTGTCCCAATAGACAAATGGCATCCCGAGCGGCTTGACTTCGCTCGAACTCCTTAATATGCTCAGGGGTGATTAGTTGATGGAGATCTTCCTCCATTTTTTCCCAGTGGCGTTTTGCAGACGTTTGACGAAAGGAAGACGACCACCTACTGATCTTTTCCTTCAGAGATAATACGCTTTCTTTGGGGACTGGCATGTACTTGCCCATTTTTTCCATTAAGGAGAATGCATAAAAATGCCGCAAGCTCATTAAGTAGGATTGTGTGGTCTTTGGGTGATATAATTTCTTTGCGTGATCTTCTAAAAAGTTATCATTGATAAGCCCAGCATTGTACAATGACTTAAATTAAGGTCCTTCTTACCATCGACGAGACCAAACAGCTTAATCATCTGCTTGTAATGTTGCTTAGCCATGCACTGGTCTAGCTGGCCTCCATCAGCTGACTGTAACCAGTGCTTAAAATTGGTAAATACTTCCTGCTCATTGGTCTCCTCAGTTTCATCTCCATCACAATCATCTGCGCTGCTTTCTGTTATCTTGGAGGAAGATCCTATCTCTGAAGGCTGCTTGGGCTTTTATCTCTCAACAATGGTTTGAGTAATTCTTCTTTTACGTGGAGACTTAAAACTAGACTTCGAATCGCGCTGTCGAGCCATGGCTAAGTATTCTTTTACCTCATCAGGCCCTAATTTGTGCACGTTTCTTAGGTGAGGAGAAAGCCTTTTAACAAGAGATGTACATCCTTCAACAGGACAAAAGCGAGGGCGATGGTAGTCTTTCTTGTTTTTCTCTCGACTTTTCTTATCTGGATCTTCTGTGTTTACTGTAGCTTTGCTTTGTGGTGCCTTGACTCGATTTGAAACAGAGTATGCCTTCCTCATGCCGTAACGTACAATTGCTGTCCTTGCATTCTCCTTTGACCATCCATGCACTTTATGTAGGTGACGAGGAATGTGTATGACCTTGGCTTTACATGAGGATATTGGGCAGTCTGCTTTCACGACATTGGCCGGATAACTTCCTCTTCCTGTTTTTTCCGGCTTTATAAGTGGACTCCTAAAACATAAAACCAGAATAGAAAGTTCAGATTTTAAGATATACTAAATAACTCATGACCTTTCTCCATTGTAGCAAATATCTCCTCCAGATGTTTACTCATAACCAAAGAAATTCATCAATCAAGCTGTGTATTCCAAAACCTTATTTTGAGACAGAGAATGATACTCTTTGCAGAGGATCGATCCCCTGAAACATAGTAAGAAAATCGACTTAAAGGCTTAAAAATGAACAGATGGCAAATGCCTGTAAACATTTTTTTTCATAACATGATAAGACCGGTGGTAGAATGATGTACAATCTTCTTCCAGGTGTGCATGAAATTTTGAGAAGGAAAAAGTAAGTAAGAGTGTACCTCTGGTGGTATTGCTTCAGTTTCATCCATCAACTGATCTCGACTCTCGTCTGAAGAAGTGTTGGAGTTATCACTTTCATCTGAGGTGTGGTAGCTATTGTCGTGATCATCATCTGATGCATCCTCACTGCTTTCAGCCTAAATGCAGTTCAAAACATAATTTAAAATGCTTTAGCCCTGCTTGTATCTTGTCATTTGCAGACGGTATGTAAATGACAGTCATACACCTTGTTTCAAGGGTAAGTCACACTTGTACAACAGGCCTGCATGGATGGCCGGGTCTCATCCCGGTTTAATACATGTCAAAAAGTCAGCCTAAATACATGTACACTGCAGCTCAGAGATAAGTGAACCACAAACTGCCTGCAAAATCTGCGCGTTTTATTAGTATGTATGAGTTTGCTTATTGTCCACTTATCATTTGTAATTTACTGTTAATTTTTGTGCCCTTTTTGAGTCAACGGATCTCAAAGGATAAAACAGGAAATAGGCAACAGAAGCTGTAGACAAGTGAACAGATATCACCAGCAACAGCGTGCAAGGAAAACTGTACTAATTCCTTGCTAATCCGTAGTGAATACAATCAAGGATATGTTTGCAAAACCTTAATTACTTTAAAGTATCTAGTGAATATTTCAATTTCAAAACCACCCCAGAAAGAAATGGGTTTATTTTTTCCTTGGTAAAAGTAAAAGTAAAGGAAAATGGTATTTGATTGGCAACCTTGTCAAATCAATCACCACGATTATTGATTACATATAGCTTATTTCATTCCACTGTGGAGCATCACACAGCCTGTACAGTTCAGACTAACAAAAGTTCTTTTGAAGGCAATTTTCTTACCAACAGGCCTGACTCTGCATTATGGATTTCTTGAACAAACTTCTGGGTCTAAAAGAGGAAAATGAATGGAACAGGTACCCTTTTCAAGCACTTTTTAATGAAGACAGTATTACTTACATTTAGCCTTTCCATTTTTTCATAAAACTACTCCAAAGACATTATAGAGGATTTCCCTGAATAACAACAACAACACCAAAATTAGTATCTAGTGACTAAAAAAAAAAGCAGTGGAAACCTGTTATAACTGACCTGCCAAACATATGGACTGAGTGGCTCACATACACAGAAGTTATTCCATGTATGGTTATTATCAACAGCATCATCATAATAGAATTACAGTCTTTTAAAAGTATTATGATCGGTATGGCAGATGGCAATGGCGAGTTCATTTTACATGTTCTCATTTTCGCCTTTCATAGTATTAGTATCTAATACTCTTTAGCAAACGATAAAATTGCCAGCTGCCAGGAAGAATGCCTCATAGCACACCCTAAAAGGGAACGTGGTTACAACAAATGTCAAACTATGCTCTCTACATCAAGTTTTATTATAAGTGTTCATTTCTCTGTAAACATAATCATTGTAACTTAAATGTGACACTTAGTTCTTTAGAAATCATAAACAAAGCAATACACAGTGAACCCTCACAATCAAAGAGACGAAGAGCCAAACTTTTGCATGAAATATTAGAATGTATGACTGATGAATTCAGGTGCAATCAATTCCACCACAACTACACTGAAGTTCTGAAACTACCTAATCAACAATGCTGTACTGAGATGTCAGTAAAACAAACGCAAGGAAGACGTTTGGTATAGTACATTTTGCCGATCATAATGAATTAAAATGCAAAAAAGTAATTAGGATAATTTGAAGATTACATATCCGGAATTTCTGTATTATCTTGTTCGCCTTGGGGGGTAAGTTGAGTGAGGAAAACCAAAATGGCGACAAGAGAGGAGGATTTGCGTCTTACCACAAACTTAAAATCGTTCAAAGATGTGTCAAAATTAGGGAAGGTGAAGCTGAAACAAATTTGTAAGAACTTAGG